>VZQC01000544.1:3394059-3477101 GCA_009823505.1 Rhizomys pruinosus | reverse complement strand
TACTTCAAATGATAGTATCAACAAGGTGAAAGGGGAATGTATTGCTGGTTCACTAGGTTAAGTGCTTATAGAACAAGCACAAGGACTTGAGTTTGATCCCCTGCACCCACGTGAAAAAGCTGGATGCAGTAGTACATGTCTGTAATCTCAACACTGGGAATGCAGAGACAAGAGGTTCCTTGGCAGTTTCTCAAAATCTTACTTATCTACCATATTATCAAGCAGTTCTACTTCTAGGGAAGTATCCAAGGGAAATGGAAACATATGTGCATGCAAAAACATGAACCAAGTGTTCATGACAACATTATTTTTTGACAACATTATTCTTAGCAGACAAAAACTAGAAATAATCCACTGTTCACCAACTGATGGACAGACAAAAGCATTATATCCATGTAACGAAATTTATTCAACCATGAAAAGAAAAGAGCTACTGTTACATGCTACAAAATGGATGAACCTTAAAAATGTGCTTAGTAAAGAAGCCAGGCATTAAAGATTGTGTATTTTATGGCTCTGTGTGAATGAGATGTCCAGGAATATTTAGAGACAGAAAGCAATCTGTGGTATAAGGATGAGAGTGAAGATGGATAGCACACAGATAAGAGAGAACCACTGGATGATAGAAATGAGGTGAGCTGCTCCTAGTGACACTTCCATCAGCCAGGTCTCACCTCCAAAAAGCTTCACAACCTTCAAAACATAAGCCTGTGGCCCATTTCAGAGTCAGACCACAATGTTCCATCCCAGGGCCACAAAGTCTCATGAGTATCTCATAAAGGAAAATAACATTCAGTCTAATTTTATTTATTTTTTTATTAATTTTATTTATTTCTGTACGTGTATGAATGTACTGTCTGCATACAGGTTTGTGCACCCGTGTCGTGCAACGCCGCGGAGGTCAGAAGAGGGTGTTGGATTCCCCTGGAACTGGAGTTCTCCTGGAATTGGAGTTTCAGACGGCTCTCGGCCGCCATGTGGGTGCTGGGGATTGAACCTGGGTCCTCTGTAAGAGCAGTCGGCGCTCTTAACCGCTAGGCCATCTCTCCAGCCCCTCAACATGGAATCTTTTCAGTGTTTCCACTTCCTTCCCAAATTTGTCATTCTCTCTCTCTAGCCCCTTCTTGAGTTTTTCTTTCTCTTTTATTAGTTCTCCAGTTTGTTCTTTATAGTCTTTGATTTCTTCGAGTATGTCCACAATTGTACTTCTAATATCTGTGTCCTGGGCCATCCCCAGGGGGATCCTACTGTAGGAATCTTCCACGGGGTTGGTAGAGCTTGGTGTGGAATTATCCTGCACCTTTCCCATGTTGTCTCTTCTTAATGTCCCTGGCATGTGGGTTTCTCCTTGCCTGAATTCCAATGTGAATCCCAAATATCTCTTCACTGTGTTGAAGGCTTGCTTGCCTCCTTCAGATGCCTTCCTTGTTTGTTTTTCTCCTTGCTTATGGAGTGTTGACTTGTCTAAATTTTAGGCTTTCTATTGGAAGTCTAACTCATTCTTCCCTTTCTGTTCTGAAGGTTCTCCAAAGAATCCACTTGGACATTCCTTCCGCAATCCCAGTTGGTGGGGGGTGGGAGGATTCCTGTTTAACCTGCATTCTGTGCTTCAGGTGGTCCTGGGAAATCCCGATCTCCTGAACACTTTTTAAAATGTTTCTCAGCCATCTCTATTTCTTCACTTGTGAAGTCTCTGTTCAGCTCTTTACTCCTTCTTTTGAGTGAATGATTTGTTTTCTTACTTCTTTGTTTTTTGAGTAGTTTATATATTCTGGAAGTTAATGCTCTGTCAGATGTATTAGCAGTGAAGGTTTCCTCCCACTCTGTGGGTATTCTGTTCACTTCCCTGATTGTTTCTTTAGCTGTACAGAAACTTTTGAGTTTAATAAGGTCCCACTTGTCAATTGTCAACCTTATTTCCTGAACAGCTGCTGTCTGATTTAGAAAGCCTTTTCCTAGACCTATGTCTTATAGGTTACTGCCAACTTTTTCTTCTATCACCTTCAGAGTTTTGGGTTTCACATTGAGGTCTTTGATCCATTTGGAGTTGATTTTTGTACAGGGTGAGAGGTAGGGGTTTAATTTTATTCTTCTACAAGTGGTGATCCAGTTTTGCCAACACCATTTGCTGAAGATGCTGTCTTTTTCCTCCATTGAGTCTTTTTGGTCCTCTTGTTGAATATGAGGTGGCTGAAATTTTATGTGCTAAAGTCTGGATCTTCAGTTTTATTCCTTTGGTCAACAGGTCTGTTTTTGTGTCAGTACCAGGCTGTTTTTATGACTACAGCCCTGTAGTATAGTTTGAAGTCTGGTATAGAGATGCCCCTCAGGGTTGCACTGGTGGGAATGCAAACTCATACAACCACTATGGAAAGCAGTGTGGCGAACCCTTAAAAGACTCAAAATGAGCCTACCCCCTGACCCAGCCATACCACTCCTGGGTATATACCCACAAGACTCATCCACATGTAACACAGAGATAAATGCACAGACATGATTTTTGCAGCCCTCTTCACAATAGCACAGAGCTGGGACCAACTCAAGTGCCCCTCAACCAATGAGTGGATAGAGAAAATGTGGTACATCTACACAATGGAGTTCTATGCAGCGGTAAAGAAAGATGACATCATGAAATTTGCAGGTAAATGGATGGAAGTAGAAGATATTACATTAAGTAAAGTAACACACTCCCAGAAAACCAAAAGATGAATGGTATCCCTCATCCGTGGATACTAGCACCAAGTACCTAGTTGTGGGGTACACTGAGCAACGTTGATGTTGTATTCCTCATGATCTGAAGACAACTGTGTTCTTGTATTGTGAGTCTCTAGACAGGTTCTAGAACTACCTACCAGTTATTTTCAGACTTTGGATTTTTGGTATATGATGGGGGTTATGTGTGCATATTTTGGAGTATGGAATTAAAATGGAAAATTGCAAATCAAGAAATATGATATGAAAATAACATAGTTTGTTTTCAGAAGATACAATTTAAATATAGGTGCTATGTATCAGGCTGGTGTATCTTAGCCTATCTGGGTGCTTAATGACCATACTTAATGCCCATACCAATTTGGCAGAGGGACCCAAGGGAAAACTTTTTTCCTTGCCCTCAGAGGTCAACTAAGTCTTAGGGGACTATGCATGGGGGCATCTCTTGAAACATCCTGCAAACGTGGGTCATCAGTCTTCCTGTTCATGGAGGTCTTGGAGATCCACTAATGGGACTTCAGCCAAAGTCCAGTCTATAAGGAGGAAAGTCTGCTCATGCTTCAAAAAGGGAAGCCTGATGTCCTAGTTTGTCTCCCATTGCTGTGACAAAACACTCTGACCAACACCAACTTGGGGAGGAAAGAGTTTATTCAGCTTACATCTCCTGGGTCACAGTTCATCACTCGGGGAGCCCAAGACAAGAACTCAGGGCAGGAACCTGGAGGCAGAAGCTGAAGCACAAGCCATGGAGGAATGCTGTTCACTGGCTTGCTCCTCTGGCTCATGCCCAGCCTGCCTTCTTATACAGTACACAACAACCTGCCCAGGCACTACTCATTGTGGGCTGGGTCCTCCCACATTGCCTGACAATCAAGACAATACTCCATAGACGTGGCCACAGGCCAATCCAATGGAGCCAATTCCCCAATTGAGGCTCTCCCTCAACCCAGGTGTGTCAAATTGACACTAAAGCTATCAAGCACAATTGACCCCTTGTCAACTTGACACACAAAACACATCACTATTAAACTACCACCTTTCCAGTTCTTATCCCTAAAGTATAATGTTAACATTAATCACAACCTAAGACAGTACAACCTTAAAAGCCCCACAATCCTTAAAATGTCCAAACCCTTAAAAGTTCATAGTCTATTAAAAGTCTCTTAACTGTGGGCTGCTGTAAAATCCAAAACAAGTACTGTCTTTTTTTCTTTAATTTTTTATTTATTTCTGTATGTGTATGAATGCACTGTCTGCATGTAGGTCTGTGCACCCATGTCATGCAATGCCGCAGAGGTCAGAAGAGGGTGTCAGATTCCCCTGGAACTGGAGTTCTCTCCTAGAATTGGAGTTTCAGATGGTTCTCGGCTGCCATGTGGGTGCTGGGGATCGAACCCAGGTCCTCTGTAAGAGCAGTCAGCGCTCTTAACCACTAGGCCATCTCTCCAGCCCACAACAAGTACTGTCTTATTTCAAAGGGAAGAATCACTCAAACAAAACCTAAGTCCAGCAAGTAGCTCAAGGCTGGACATCTGGGACTCACTCACAATCTTCTGGGGTCCAAAGAGTTTTGGCAGCTCCCCCTCTCCGACTCTGGCATCCATGGCACACACAGTTCATCTCACAGGCCCAGGCTGACTCCATTCCACACCTGCTGCTGCTCTTGGTGGTCATCCCATGGTCCTGGCATCTCCAAAAAGCTGGGGGTCACCACTGAACTGAGGCAGCACCTTCACAATGGTCCTCTTCTGACCTCTCCTGGTGAAAGCCTCAGCTTCTCTCCATGACCCCTGCAATCCTGGGTCTCACAGCAACGAGGTCACTCCACCAATAGTCTTTCCTGACCTCTCACAGGCCAGCCTCGCTGCTTCTGTGACCCCCTCAAATTTCAACACCAGAACCATATAGGAAGACTCTTACACATACCAAGTCCGGCTTCTGGCTTGACATGGAGCTCAGGCCCTTTTGGACCACATAGCTTCTGTGTGCTGACTCGAAGAAATTTCTTCCCAGAAGTTTCACCGTGATGCGTCTTTGTATCACAGCTGATTTTTCACCCCAGCTAACCAGATCAATTGTTCCCAGTAAACAAAGATTTCACTTCAGGTTCTGTCTTTTTCTTACAGCTGATTCTTCAGCCCCAGCTCACCAGAACCCACAGATACACAGTCCTGATGATCTCTCTCCCCTTTGAAACTAGAAACTTCACAAGCCAGGCCTCCATCATCTACAACTCCTTCAACAAAACTGTTCCAAGCTCCACAGCAACGATCTTTACACATTCAATGATCTTCCCAGCCCAAAGTTCCAAACACCTCCGCAATCTTTCCCCAAAACACCAAGGTCAGGTCTGTCACAGCAATACCCGACTCTTCTGGTACCAATTTCTGTCCTACTTGTGTCTCCCATTGCTGTGACAAAACACTCTGACCAACACCAACTTGGGGAGAAAGGTTTATTCACTTCATCCCTGGGTCACAGTTCAATCACTCAGGGAGCCCAAGACAAGAATCAGGGCAGGAACTGGAGGCAGAAGCTGAAGCACAAGCCATGAGGAATGCTGTTCACTGGTTGCTCCCCTGGCTCATGCCACCGCCTTCTTCTTATACAGTACACAACAACTGCCAGGTGGCACTACTCATTGTGGCTGGGCCCTCCCACATTGCCTGACAATCAAGACAATACTCCATAGACGTGGCCACAGGCCAATCCAATGGAGCCAATTCCCCAATTGAGGCTCCCTCAACCCAGGGGTGTCAAGCTGACACTAAAGTTATCGAGCACACCTGGTCTACCAAGACCTGACTTTGTCTTCGAGTGGATGGAACTGGTAAGTGAAAAGCCAAAAGGACCCAGGAACTCCCAGACCCCCTCAAAAAAAAACACTTGAGTGACCCCTGAGGACCAGATCCTCAAATGACCTTGAAAAAAACAAAAACCTTGGTTAATCTGGGCTAATTGTGTGGCCTTAAGCATCCAAAAGGAAAATATAATCAGAAATAATCAGTAAGACCTGAGAAATTATACTTCAGATATAAAACTTGAGATCTTAGTAAAAGACAAAAAGAAAAAAAGAGAGCACTGTTGTTTTGCCTGTCTTCAATTCTTACTGGCAAGTGCATCTACTCTGTGGCTGCCACTGCTTTTGCCATTCTTCAAAGACATGAAACACAGCTTTTTAACCCTACAATATGGACTGAAGACTCATGTCTCTCCAAGAATCCTCCAAACCTTCAATGCCAGATGGGGATTACTGGGATATCCAGCTTGCGGACTGAGCAGCTACTAGGATTTCAGCCTCTTCAGAGTATAGACTGCCATTGTTGGACTACCCAGGCTGTGTCATGGAGGCCAATACAGGAAGATCAAGACAGGACGTGTGCTTACTGGACCTCATTTGGGTGACCATGGGAGGGAAAGACCCCAGTGTGAAGCACAAGGGCAAGATTGATAGTTGTTTGGGCTTGCCAAGGAGGAACCTTCAAACATTTTCTTAAGGAAAACATGACATCTTTAGAAAAAAAAAAAAAAAAAAGAAAAGAAAAGAAAAAGAAAATCCTCCAATTCAGGTGATATGTGGTATATATGTATGTATATATTTATGTATACAATTATGTATATATAATATAAGCAATACAAGTTGGGGAGAACAACAACAACAAAAGAACTGGAAAAAAAACTCTGAAGGACTCGGAAAGAGATGCAGGATGTGTGGCAGAGTGTGGGAACTCGAGTGGAGTGGGGGGCATGGAAAGGGAAGTGACTCTAGATTTGATTGGATGTATGGAAAAAGTTTAATAACAATAAAAAGTAAATTATATAAAATGATGGGGGGTTTTTGATACAGGGTCTCCCTAGAATCCTAGCTGGCCTGGAACTAACAGAGATCTGCCTGCCTCTGCCTCCCTAGTGCTAGGATTAAAGGCATGCACCACCATGCCCAGCTTAAAGATGGTTCTTAGCCGCCATGTGGGTGCTGGGAATCGAATCTGGGTCCTCTGCAAGAGCAGTCAGTGCTCTTAACCACTGATCCATCTCTCCAGCCCAAACTTTCATAAAAAAAAGAAATTATGAAATTTTTAGGTAAATGGATGGAGCTAGAAACAATCATCCTGAGTGAGGAAAACAGATTCAGAAAGGCAACTGTCATCTGTCTTCTCTCATCCATGGAGATTAGCTTTGAATTTTTACATGTATGTGTTTCATCTGGAAACTCCACAGAGGTAAGGAACCATGGGCAAGCAGGGGGGGGTGTCTTTCAAGAGAGGGGACATTGAATGGAGTGACATAAAGAGACATAAAAAGACAATAATGGAATAGGAAGGGTTAAATGGGGTGGAGGATAGGAGGACAGAGTAGAAAAGGGAGTATAGGGAGGGATGACTCACAGTAAAGACCTTTAGAAAAAGTCATATAGAAACCTACTACTGTAGAAACCTCTTAGTGTGTGTGTGTGTGTGTGTGTGTGTGTGTGTGTGTGTGTAAAGTTTAAATCTAGTTACCCTATAATGTGGGGTGGGAAGGGGACAATACCCTTTACCAGACACCATAGGCTAGCAAATAAAAAGCCCAGGGCCCAGAATGGGTTGCCTCTTTTGGAGTTGCTGGCCAGTAGAATCTCATAGACTGCCAAACATTACAGGTTATTGCACTGCTCTTGGCTACATTCAGGCACTTAACAGTAAGATCCCTATTGCTGAATACTACAACTTGAGTTATAGAACATGGAGAAATCAAGCAGGGACCTGGAAACTTCATCTATACTGGGTATCTCTGCATGTAGCACTATGCACATGACCAGAAAAGAAAAGAACCATCAGTCTAACTCAGCTATGAACCCTGAGAGCTACAATAATGACTTCCCTGTGAAGATATGCCCACTGGTGCAACAGTGGTACAAATGTCCTGGGAGTAACCAAACACTTTCTGACTGGATTCATTTCCAACTCCAAAAGATGGAACCCATACCTGAACCATTATCAGAGCCAAAAATCTGTGGCTAAGTATATCATAGACCCTAGGGGAGACCCTGCCTCTATTATTCTGCTTAATGGACACAGTATTTAATTGACTCCTAATGACTTATTGTTATACCCACAGATTAGTGCATCTCTCAGCTCTCATCAGAAAACCTTCTTTTTGCATTAGATTTGATTTAACATAGGCCCATAACTGACCAAAATGCAGAGAATAGGGAGTACTCAACCATCTGGGACATATGGGACATCTATATCACACTCCTTCCCCACAAGGCTCAGTGATCATCATGGAAGCAGGGATGGAAAGACTGGTAAGAGCCAGAGGCAGTGCATGACTACAAGAAAATAGTGTTTTCTGGACACAATAGGGCAGCTGTGGCAGCATGCATAAGACCTTCATAAGCTCAAGCCAGGCAAAATCCCAGCAGGAAGCAGGGACATGGACATGAAGTCCCATCTGTAGTTGGGGAGCTACTAGCAGCTGATAGCCGCTTAGAGAGTGAGACTCAGTCTTCTTTAAGGGTGCCACCCTTGATAGGTTGACCACAATCCAAGGGATGGACCACAATCAAGAGTACTTGGGGAACACAAATGGGACTCCAAGGGCTTAAAAAAGGGAGGGCTGAATATTGGAGGGGTGGGTGGGAGGTGAGGTTGCATTGGAGAGGCGATGGGAGAGTGGGTTTGAATATATTGTATGAAATTTTCAAAATATTCTTTATGCATAATTCAAAGATCAAAAAGTTACATAGAAAATTATAAAATACCATTAATTGAATCAGTGTGAAAATACAATATACCAAAATTTATTGGCAGTAACCCAAGCACTACTTAGCAAAATAATAATAGTATATTAATATTCACATTAGGAAAGAAATATGGTATATAAGCTAAGTTACCATCTTAAGAAACCACAAAAAGAGTGGCTGGAGAGATGGCTCAGCAGTTAAAGAGTACTGGTTGCTCTTGTAAAGGATTTGGATTTGATTCCCAGTACCCACATACCAGCTAACAACCATCCATAACTCCAGTTCCAAGGGATCCAAAGCCCTCGATTGACCTCCACAGGCACTGCACAATACTGGTGCACTTACATATGCAGACAATACATTCATACACATAAAAATAAAATAAAAAATTATAAATAAAATATAATACAAAAGAAGCCATAAAAAGAAAAAGGAATCAAATGAAAATAAAAAGAAGAAAAGCATAAAGATAATATAGAGCTCTATTTAAATGAAGAGATAAAAGCAACAGAATAAAAATGAAAAATCAAGCCAGGCGTGGTGGCGCATGCCTTTTATCCTAGCACTTGGGAGGCAGAGCCAGGCGGATATCTGTGAGTTCAAGTGCAGCCTGGTCTACAGAGTGAGTTCCAGGACAGCCAGAGCTACAGGGATACCCTGTCTCAAAAAGACCCCCCCCAAAAAAATCAAAAGAAATTAAAAGCTCCCTAAGAGCTACAAAACCGACAAATCTATAACCAGAATGATCAATAAAAGGAGCTGCGGAAGCGGCTCAATCTGGAGGAGTGGATCCTAGAGCAGCTCACGCGCCTCTACGACTGCCAGGAAGAGGAGATCCCAGAGATAGAGATAGATGTTGATGAGCTCCTGGACATGGAGAGCGATGATAGCCGGGCTGCCAGGGTCAAGGAGCTGTAAGTTGACTATTACAAACCCACCGAGGCCTTCATCTCTGGCCTACTGGACAAAATCCGGGGCATGCAGAAGCTGAGCACACCTCAGAAGAAGTAAGGGTCCTGACCCAGATGACCGGTGGATCCCATGGGACAATCGCTGCCCCCCCGACCTCGTAGCAACAGCAATACCGGGGCCCTGCAGCCAGGCCTGGTGCTGTGAGCAGGGCTCCCTGTGCCCTGGCCTCTGGCCTCTTCCCTAATCCTGTTTTCCATTTTGGGGTTTTTTTATTGTTATTAAACTGATGGGACTTTAAAAAAAAAAAAAAACAGACAAAATTACCAAAACCAGGTATGAAAGGAGACATAACTACAGATTCTACTGGTATGAAAAGGCAAGTAAAGGAATATTATATTAATATATTTATATTATTTATATATTTATTCATATCAGTATATTTAGTAATATAAAGTAGACAAATTACTTCAAATACAAACTATCACTTGGAGAAACTTGGGTATCATTACAGTACTTAGCTCTTCAATTAATGGCTATAGTTTTTCTATCCAGTTACCTAAGTCTTCAAATTTCTCTTAGGAAAGTTTTATACTTTTCATTGTGCATATCCTGCACACACTTTGTTAAAGTTATCACTCACCACCTCATGTTCTTCATGTTATTATAAGCTGTATAATTTTAAGGTTTTCATTTCTATATATTCATTGTATCCATATAGAAATATAGTTAATAATTGTCTATTGACCTTGTCTTCTAATGGTACCCATACACTGTATCAGAATCAGTTGCGTTTACCACAGATTTGCAAGACATGTTAATATATATATATAGATATCCATATATATATATATATATATATATATATAATTGTGTTTTCTGGAGATAGAATTTTTCCATTTCCTTTTGAATCTATATACCTATTTTCTATTCTTGCCTTACTGCTGTGGCTGGAGCCTCCATGAAAAGAAATGGCAAGAACAAACATCCTTCCTTTATCGTTCACAAGACAAAAGTCTTTTATTAGTAAATACTATGTCAGTTTTTCATTTTTTTAAATCTGCTTATTTTATTTTATGTGTATCAGTGTTTTGCCTGCATGTATGTAAGTGCATCATGTGCATGCCTGTTGATCATGGAGGCCAGAAGAGCATGTCAGATTCCCTGGAGCTAGAACCAAAGTGAAGTCCTAGTTCCCAGAGCAACCAGTGTTCTTAACTGATGACTCATCTCTCCAGCTCATTAGCTGTCCATTGTTTTCTGGCTTTTTTTTTAATAGATGTTCATTACCACTTTAAGGAAGTTCCTTACTCTTCTTTGTTTGAACAAAGTTTTTCTTTTTGATGAATACATACTGGTCTAAATCACTTTTTGTCTGTAAAGAATTTTTTAGTATGTTGGCATAGTAGACCAAAAATTTAAATGCATCAATAAAAACTATAAAAATGTTGAAAGAAAAGGATAAAGTCTCTGTGACTTTGGATTTTAAAAACGGCTTTTGTGATGGGACATAAAATGTATGAACCATTTAAAATGTGATAAATCAGATGTTACCAATGTTTATAGCTTTTGTCTTCAAAAGACTATTGGTGAGACAATAAAAATATCAGCCTTATGTGTGGAAAATATTTTCAAAATATTTCAAGTACTTGAATTTACAATATGCAAAATAGTGTTATAATTCAGTAACAAACAACTATTTGTAAAAATGGAAAATTTTGACACTTTAATCATAGAAACATATGCATTTGTGGTAAAACCATGAAAAAATTCTCATCATCATTAGTCATCAGGGAACTTAGACTTCACTGAGATAGGACAGAAGGACGGCTGGAATGAGCATCTCATATGACTGACTGACTGACTGACTGACTGACTGACAGCCAAAATGTGTGGCAAATCTAACACATACACTTCTGGAGAAAGTCAAAATAAAGCAATAATTTGGAAACACTTTCAGTTTCTTATAGAATTCAATAAGCATTTAACTATATGATCTACTAATTCCAATACTATTTATCCCAGAGAAGACTTTATATATCTTTATTCATGGTAACCAGAATCATGGAAACTCAAATGTCCACCCACTTGCAAGCAGGTGAAGCAATTCTGGCCAGTCCCTGAGAGGAACAGTTTCTGGGAGGACTGACTCTGGTTCATCGCTTCAGAGGTTTCAGTTCTTCACTGTGGTCCAGTGCTGAGGCAGAGCATCATGGGAGACAGGGAGTTGCTAACCAGAGCTGCTGAGCTCATGACAGCCTAGCAACACAGCACAGGAGAAGCTGCCAGGGCCAAGGTATACCCTTAAAAGGCACAACCTCGGCCACCTCTGTTCTCCAACTAGCCCAGTTTCCATGGCTCCACTGCTTTCCAACCATCTATTAAAATTCTGACTGTCAGAGCCCTCATGATCTCTGGAAATGCTCTCATAGTCACACCCAGAAGTGTCTTTAGTAATCTAAGCATCTCTCAAGCCAATAAAGTTAGCAATTAAAATTAACCATCACAACCACTTGGTAGAATATTACTCACGAATGAATATTACTCACAAATGAATATTACTCACAGAAATAAATGATAAACCACATGCTTCCAGTATTAAAACATCTGTATAGTGGAAAAGTAAAAACTACAAATAAGGATAGAAAGCATATCAGTGACTGCCAGGTACAGATCTGGGGTGAGGGCCAGAGGGCAGAGAAGGCTGACTTAAAGGTACAGGGGAACTCTCTGGGATGATAGAAACTTTCCGTACCATGTTTGTGATAACAAAGCTGTAAGCACTGGTTAAAATACAATGGAGTATATATCTAAAATGGGACAATTTATTACCCTTCCATGGAGCCAATTTTTATTTGGGAGGTGTGGTGGTTTGCATGAGTGTCCCCCATAGGCTGTAAGTATTCAGACATTTGTCTCCAGTTGGTGGCGCTGTTTTTGGAGGTCTTAGAAGGTGTGGCCATGCTGGGGGAAGTGTGTCACTGGGGGCAGGCTTAATGAGTTTTAACAAGCCTCTGTGGTCTACAGTTGCCCTCTCTGTTTCCTGTGCTCTTTGTGAGATGTGACCCTCGGTTTGCTGCTCCAGATCCAGCCGCCACGCCTCCCGCCACAATGGACTCTAATTCCCTGGAACCGCCAATCGTAAGCTCAAATAAACTCTTCCTTTTATAAGTTCCTTGGTCTGGTGTTTTATCACAGCAACAGAAAAGTGACTAATAGAGGAGAGAACATAGTAGAAAATCCATACAATCAAGATATCAAAAGAAACAAGTTAAAGATTTAGACTTCCAGTAAAACATCCAAAACCATAGTTCTAGCTCTAGAAAAAGCTTGATATGGAAACACTGAAGTTATCCCTGTTGCTGGGTACTATACACCAGACCCCTGTGGTAGCATCGCTGGGTACCAAACGCCAGACCCCTGTGGTAGTGACTAGGTACAGCCAGTTCTCTACCTATCAACAAGATCAACCAGCAAAGCCACACTGCTCTCTACCTGCCTCTGCTAGCAGAGAAGCCCAAGACAGCACATTTGTCCCTGTGGCTCACTTCCCAGTTGCATTGCACCTACAGGGTTCTGACTGGAAGACCTAAATCTAAGCTGCAAGAGAGGTTAGAAATTTGAGTGAGACAAAAGCAAGCAACAAATAAAAACTTAAAAACTATCTCCTGCCCCTGCCCAACCTCGGACATACCTACCCTCCCTCCCATTCCCTTATCTCATAGCTTTGAACCCACTGATGACTAGCTGGCCTCTTAGCTTTTGGGAGCCCTCTGCTCACTGGGGAGGTGGAAAGGGCTGCCAGTGAGCCTGAGAAAGGAGAAAAGGGTCCAGTGGCAGTAAAATGGAAGCTGTCCAAGTTCCCCAAGAGGGGACTCCTGCTTTATTTTGCTCAAAAGACCACAGCCCCACAAAAGAATGTAGACAAAGCTGTGCCATCACAAGATTCTCCATGTTCTACAAAGCACAGAAGCTACAGAGCAACAGATTTCAAAAGACCCTGAAGCTTGAACAGGGGAATATCATTAGTTACTCCATAGAAAGGAGGGTTAGGTTCAGAAATGGCTTTCTTAGAGACCTTGATATATGGAAAAGGACCCTCAATAATTGATATTAAATTTCATGCTGCACTGGAAAAAAAGGAGTTTCATATTTAAAGTTGATATGACTTAAAGAAAACAGAGGGCAGATATTTCTTACATACCTTTGTCATCCTAAGAATGATAATTTTTAACTATTAATATACACCAAGAACTACATGAAAGACTATTTCTTTCTCGGTATCTTCAAGTTTTAGAAACTATAGTTCAAATTCTGGGCACTAAATGGTAAAGAAAAATAAGCCTACGGGCTATGTTCCTAGTGTTCTGGGACTTCCCTTCATTCTAATGGTAACCCTCTAGCCAAAGCTGACCTGGTAAAAGACCTGCTTTCCCCAAGGTAGAAAAAAAATCAAAATTCCTTGCTGCTCAGTTTCCTGTGAACTTCTGAAAAATCTAATTTTTTAAACTAGGCCAAGAAATAGTGGGGTTTTTTTTTCTGTCTTGGTTTAAGTTTACCATGAAACAGCATACTTTATATTCTGGATGTCGCCAACACTGCACTTGAACATCCCTGTTCATTGCGTCACCAGACTAACGATCTGTACTCGGAAATGCTAACTAGAGTTTCCGGGTGGCAAAAGGCCAGAATGACAGTCTTTGTTGTTAAACACAAGCATGTCCTTTCAACCTCACCACTGGGTGGGTACAACCCCACTTGACAGCAGCAAGCAAGCTCCATTTGTTTAATGAGCCATTCATATGATGAAAGTGGCTAAATCATCAGTTAAAGTTATTTGTGAACAAATAAAGCCATCTGAAACCACTAAAAAGGATGCTTAATTCTGGACCTGATACCTTCTAAACATGGCTCAACTGTGCCTCTTCCAAAATCAGTATTAATTTTGTCTTGGTTGATGATAGATAGATAGATAGATAGATAGATAGATAGATAGATAGATAGATAGATGATAGATATAGATAGATAGATAGAGAATGTGTGTGTGTGTGTGTGTGTGTCTGTAATGGTTTAAACCATTCTTTAAGGTATATTCAACATGACAAAATGTGATTTGAAATTAGGGAAGGGGTAGTTTGGTTACCTACCCTTTCAAAAACTTACAAAAATCTAGGCACACAGACAGAGAAAAGGAGATGCTACAACAATATAATTGGGTCATGATAATATATCCAAGGGCTTTCCATGACCTCCCAGTCCCTGTTTAATCTAGCCTTTGCCTACCTATCCAGCCTCAACAACAGACTTGACCAGGATCAGCAGTTCACCTGTCTCTCCCACCCTCTCCTCTATATAACCTGTCTTCTTTTTGTTGTTGTTGCTGTTGTTGCTGCTACTGATGATAATTTTTATTGAATTGTGTATTTCATACAGAATGTCTCAGCCAATTGTAATCATCTTTCTACCCCCTTCCCCATTAGCACCTCTCCTCACCACCCCCACTGGAATTCATACACTCTGTCATTTGTGCCCATTGTACCAAGTTAGTGTCCGAAGATGTTCCCCTATGCAAGTTCATCCACTGAGGTCTAGACAGCCCATCCAGAGTCCCAGACAGCCCATCCAGAGTCCCTCACTTTAAGAAAACAGCTCTTCTTGATCTGAGATCTCCGGAGACCAGCTGAGGGAAGCGCAGGTAGGTAGGCAGCAGCTGGGTACTTCAGCAAGGCTGACTGTTGATTGATTTAATATAGTTAATCCATTAATCCAGTTGTCTTTGGCTTAATTGGCTTTTGTGGCTGTGGGGGTGGAGTTATCCTCCCAGCTGGTATAAAAGGTAGGACCCCACCCACAGCCCCCCCCCCCCGCCAAGTGGGATTACAAAGGAATCTGAAGGAGGCAATCAAAGCAAGCCTTCAACACAGTGAAGAGGCATTTAGGACTCACATTGGAATACAGGCAAGGAGAAGCCCATATGCCAGGATCACGAAGAAGAGACAACACTGGAAAGGGGCAGGATAATCCCACGCCAAGCTTTACCAACCCTATGGAAGACTCCTGCAGTGGGATCCCTCTGGGGATGCCCCAGGACACAGACATCAGAAACACAATTGGGAACATACTTAAAGAACTACAAGATCATAAAGAACAAATTAAAGAACTAAGAAAAGAGAATGAGGACCGAGAGAGAGAGAATGACAAGCTCCGGAAGGAAGTAGAAACACTGAAAAGATCCCATGCTGAAAAAGAAAAAGAAACCAACCAGCAAACAAAAGAGCTACAAAAAGAGATCGAGAAGCTCCAAAAAGAAATAGAAACACTAAAGAAATCAGAAGAGGAAATGAAAAAGGAAATCAAACACTCATCCATTCAAGAGGAAAGGAATGAAAAAAGCCTCAGAAGCAGAATGGAGGAAGCAGAACAAAGAATATCAGACCTGGAGGATAACACAGAACAACTAAAAACCTCAAGGAAAGATTATGAAAAATTTAAAAATACACAAAAATGGAACAACCAGGAGCTGTGGGACACTATGAAAAGATCAAACCTCCGCATCATAGGAATAGAGGAAGGAGAAGAATCCCAAGAGAATGGTATTGATCAGATCTTCAACAGAATAATAGATGAAAACTTCCCCAAACTAAAAAAGGACAAACCAATACCAATACAAGAAGCACATAGAACTCCAAACAGACAAGATCAGAAAAGAAATTCTCCACGCCACATCATAGTTAAAATGCTAGACACCCAAAACAAAGACAAAATCCTTAAAGCCACAAGAGAAAAACAACAAGTGACCTATAAGGGGAAACCTATCAGAATTACAACTGACTTCTCAATGCAAACTATGAAAGCAAGAAGAACCTGGAGCAAAGCATTCCCAGTGTTAAGGGACAATAGATGCCAACCCAGGTTACTATACCCAGCAAAAATGTCAATTATAGTTGAAGGAGAGAGAAAAACCTTCCATGACATAAACAACTTGAAAGAATACATGTCCGGAAAACCAACCCTTCAGAGAATACTTGAAGCAATTCAAAGAACAGAAGAAAGGAGCAACCAACCCCAGGCACCTAGAAAGAGAAATCAATAAAAGCATAACTGCAGAAGTAGAAACCTAAATCAAAACCGCAGATGGATAATAAGGCAAAAGGAAGCAACACAAACCTATCAGTCATAACCTTAAATATTAATGGACTAAATTCCCCAATCAAAAGACATAGACTGGGAGACTGGATTAGGAAACAGAATCCATCGATATGCTGTCTACAAGAAACACATCTTACCTTCAAGGACAGGCACCACCTTAAAGTGAAGGGATGGAAAAAAATATTCCAAGCAAATGGTACCAAAAAGAAAGCAGGTGTTGCTATTTTAATATCGGATAAAATAGACTTCAAAGTAAAAGAAATCAGAAGAGACAAAGAAGGCCATTACATTTTCATCAAAGGAACAATCCACCAAGAAGATTTCACAATTATGAATATATATGCCCCAAATTCTGGTGCACCAAACTTTATAAAGACAATTCTCCAGGACCACAAGTCACAGACTAACCCCAGCACACTCATAGTGGGAGATTTCAATACCCCACTGAGTCCTTTGGATAGGTCAACAGGACAAAAAATAAACAGAGAGACATCTGAACTGAACGATATGATACACCAAATGGACCTCATAGACCTCTACCGAACATTCCATCCTAATACCAGAGAATACACTTTCTACTCAGCACCCCACGGAACATTCTCCAAAATCGACCACATCCTGGGACACAGAAGAAACCTCTACAAATACAAAAAGATTGAAATAATTTCATGCATCCTGTCAGACCACAGTGCAATGAAGCTCAACATCAACACCAGGACAAGCCCTCCTGCCTACAAGAACACATGGAGACTAAACAACACACTCTTGAATAATGAATGGGTCAAGGAAGAGATAAAGAAAGAAATAAAAACATTCCTGGAACTGAATGACAATGACAATACAACACAACAAAACTTATGGGATACCTTAAAAGCAGTCCTAAGAGGGAAATTTATAGCCCTGGGTGCCTACATTAGAAAAACAGAAAGAGCACAAGTGAATGATCTAACACTACAGCTAAAAGCACTTGAGAGGCAACAACAGATGAACCCTAAACGCAACAGACAGGAAGAAATAACAAAAATCAGAGCAGAAATCAATGAAATAGAAACAAAGAAAACAATACAAAAAATCAATGAAGCCAAAAGTTGGTTCTTTGAAAGAATAAACAAGATAGACAGACCTCTAGCCCAGTTAACAAAAAGAAAGAAGGAACAACTCCAAATCAATACAATCTGTGATGAAAAGGGAAATATCACAACGGACAAGGAAAAGATCAAGAAAATTATATGGGAATATTACAAGAACCTATATTCTACCAAGTTTGAAAATCTAGAAGAAATGGATGAATATCTGAAATCTTGGGAATCACCAAAGCTTGGCCAAGAGGAGACCAGCAGCTTAAACAGACCCATAACATATGAAGAAATAGAGGATGTAGTAAGAAGCCTCCCAACTAAAAAAAGCCCAGGCCCAGACGGTTTCACAGCAGAATTCTATAAAACATTTCAAAAAGACCTACAACCATTATTTCTGAAACTGTTTAGAAGTATACAATCAGAGGGAACTCTCCCAAATTCCTTCTATGAAGCCAACATCACTCTATTACCAAAACCAGGCAAAGATACAACTAAAAAGGAGAATTATAGACCCATCTCCCTCATGAACACAGATGCCAAAATTCTAAACAGAATACTGGCAAATCGCATACAGACCCACATCAAGAAGATCATCCATCATGACCAAGTTGGATTCATACCAGAGATGCAGGGATGGTTCAACATACGAAAATCAATAAACATCATCAAACACATAAACGGAATCAAAGACAAAAACCACACCATCATCTCAATTGATGCTGAAAAAGCCTTTGACAAAATCCAGCATCCCTTCATGCTTA
Organism: Rhizomys pruinosus; assembly: GCA_009823505.1. NCBI lineage: Eukaryota > Metazoa > Chordata > Mammalia > Rodentia > Spalacidae > Rhizomys > Rhizomys pruinosus. Next base: position 3,458,763 of record VZQC01000544.1, on the reverse strand, counting down.
AAGTCCTAGAAGGAATTGGATTGGAGGGATCATTCCTCAATGTAATCAAAGCCATATACAGGAAACCCACAGCCAATATCATCCTAAATGGGGAAATGACAGAAACATTCCCTTTAAAGGTAGGAACTCGGCAAGGCTGCCCCCTATCACCACTCCTCTTCAATATAGTGCTTGAAACACTTGCTAGAGCAATAAGGCAAGAAAAGGATATTAAAGGAGTACTAATTGGAAAAGAGGAAGTCAAACTATCCCTATTTGCTGATGATATGATTGTTTACTTAAGGGATGCAAAAAACTCCACCAGAAAACTCCTAGAAACGATTAACAGCTTCAGCAAAGTGGCAGGATACAAAATTAACCTTAGAAAATCAATGGCCTTTCTTTACACCAAGAACAAGCAACTGGAGAAAGAATTCAAAGAGACCTTCCCACTCACAATAGCCTCAAAAACAATAAGATACCTAGGAACAAACCTAACCAAAGACACCAAAGACCTCTACAACAAAAATTTTAAACCCTTAAAGAAAGAAATTGAAGAAGACCTCAGAAGATGGAAAAACCTCCCATGCTCATGGATTGGGAAAATTAACATTGTAAAAATGTCCATTTTACCAAAACTCTTGTATAGATTTAATGCAATCCCAATCAAAATCCCCAAGAGTTTCTTCACAGGCTTGGAAACAAAAGTTCTTAAATTCATTTGGAGAAACAAAAGACCCCGAATAGCCAAATCAATCCTGAGTGAAAAGAGCTACACAGGAGGGATCTCTATACCAGATTTTAAACTATACTACAGGGCTATAGTCATAAAAACAGCCTGGTACTGGCACAAAAACAGACCTGTTGACCAATGGAACAAAACCGAAGATCCAAATCTGAGCACATACAATTTCAGCCATCTCATATTTGACAAGGGGGCCAAGAAACCACAATGGAGAAAAGACAGCATCTTCAGCAAGTGGTGTTGGCAAAACTGGATCACCACTTGTAGAAGAATGAAATTAAACCCCTACCTCTCACCCTGTACAAAAGTCAACTCCAGATGGATTAAAGACCTCAACGTGAAACCCCAAACTCTGAAGGTGATAGAAGAAAAAGTTGGCAGCAGACTACAAGACATAGGCGTAGGAAAAGACTTCCTAAATCAGACAGCAGCTGCACAAGAATTAAGGTCGACAATTGACAAATGGGACCTCATTAAACTCAAAAGCTTCTGTACATCAAAAGAAACAATCAAGGAAGTGAAGAGAAATCCCACAGAGTGGGAGGAAACCTTCACTGCAGATACATCTGACAAAGCATTGATTTCCAGAATATATAAACTACTCAAAAAACAAAGAAAAAAGAAAACAAATGACCCACTCAATAGATGGAGCAAAGAACTGAACAGAGACTTCACAAGTGAGGAATTAGAGATGTCTGAGAAACACCTCAAGAAGTGTTCAACATCACTAATCATTAAGGAAATGCAAATCAAAACCACTTTAAGATATCATCTTACTCCAATAAGACTGGCTAGGATCAAGAAAACAAATGATACCAAGTGCTGGAGAGGTTGTGGGGAAAGGGGAACACTCATCCACTGCTGGTGGGAATGTAAACTGGTACGGCCACTATGGAAAGCAGTGTGGAGAACCCTTGGAAGACTTGGAATGAACTTGCTACCTGACCCAGCCATACCACTCCTAGGCATGTACCCTCAAGACTCACCCCACTGCAGAGATACATGCATGGCCATGTTTATTTCAGCTCTCTTCACAATAGCAAGGAGCTGGATCCAACCTAAATGCCCCTCAACTGAGGAGTGGATAGAGAAAATGTGGTACATCTACACAATGGAGTTCTATGCAGCAGTAAAGAAAGACGACATCCGGGGGCTGGATAGATGGCCTAGCGGTTGGGAGTGCCAACCGCTCTTGCAGAGGACTCGGGTTCGATCCCCAGCACCCATATGGCGGCCGAGAGCCGTCTGGGGCTCCAATTCCAGGAGAACTCCAGTTCCAGGGGAATCCGACACCCTCTTCTGACCTCTACGGCATTGCACGACACGGGTGCACAGACTTGCATGCAGACAGTGCATTGATACACATACAGAGATAGATAGATGCCGGGCGTGGTGGCGCACGCCTTTAAAAAATAAAAAATAAAAAAAATTTAAAAAAAGAAAGATGACATCCCGAGCTTTGCAGGAAAATGGCTGGAGCTAGAAGACATCATGCTGAGTGAAGTAACACAGTCCCAGGAAAACAAACGATGAATGGTATCCCTCATCTGTGAATGCTAGTGCCAATTACCTAGTTGTAAGTATTTCTTATGCATGGCCCCTTGAACTTTTGTCCAAAGCAGCTGGGAGTGATGCATATTAGAAACAACAACAACAACAGAAAGGACTGCATTGAAGAACTGACTGAAACAGTGAACTTCTGCTCAAAGCAGTCAACTTCCTCATGGAGAATATTGAAAAAGACTGAGAAAGAGATGAAAAGCATGTTTGGCAGAATGCATGAGCTCTGGTGGGGTGGGGGAATGGGGGGGAACCCAGGTCTAGATTTGATAAAAAAATAAAAATTAATTAATTAATTAAAAAAAGAAAATAGCTCTTCTTAATTGAATTAAAACATAGTTCTACTTCTGCCCATCCTTGAGATTTCAAAATCCCACAGAATAAGTTACATCTGACCTTTCAAATGCCCCTCTTAGTACCCAACATATCCTTGAAATTATCATGATACTTCATATTCTCTTAGAACTTTCTTACTTAGATTTGAGACAGAAATGATATATCCAGGTCCCAACATGCAAAGAACAGAATATAGTAAATGCCCAGCATGGATTTGATGCTACTCATCAAGACTGCATGTGCTAAATACTGCTGTGCTCACTTTGTATAAAGCTCAGTTAGAAACAAGACTGTTGGTTACATTTTACACATGCAGACACTGAGGCCCAGCAACAGAGCTGGACCTAAACTTCCTATGTCTAAGCCACATAGCCTCCAATAATGCAGGTATGGCTGTGGACTAGCTGAGTACTCTTAATATATGCCTAAGTACTTTGAGCTTTAGCCTAGTTGGAATTTTTTTTTCTTTTTGAGACAGGGTCTCCCTGTAGCCCCAGCTGTCCTGGAACTCACTCTGTAGACCAGGCTGGCCTTGAACTCACAAAGATCCACCTGCCTCTGCCTCCCAAGTGCTAGGATTAAAGGCGTGCGCCACCACACCCGGCCCTAGTTGGAATTTTTAAGAAAAGATATTAAAATATCTACTTCATAGGATCATTTTGAAAAGTATACAGTGAATTTCCTGGCACAAAGGAGGTATTTTTTAACTTTTTATTTACTTATATTTTACCTATGTAAATGTTTTACCTGCATGTATGTAAGTGCACTGGAGCATGCAATGCCCAGAGAGGCCAGAAGAGGGTGTTGGACCCCCCGAAACTGAGTTAGGGATGACTGTTAGCCACCATGTGGGTGCTGGGAACTCAACCCAGGTCCAGTGATCTTAAGCACTGAGACGTCTTCTCTCCAGCCCCACAAAGGAGGTTTTTAATAACAGGTAATTGACTTTGATCTTAGAAAAGTAACTTAAAGTTGTAAGCACTGAGAAACGGAAAGCAGAAGAAAGAAAACAGAATGGTTCTGCTAACACTTCTATAATTGCTCTTGGAGCCAGAGATACCTCAAGAAAACCATGGTCATGTGCTTATTTTGACACATACCTACAGCTGTCATTTTAATATTATCAATAAAAGGAATTCAAAATTACTCTTATTCTTAATTATATATTAAACTTACTTCAGAACATGAGTATTATATTTATATACCCTCTACACCCACATGACTAAAAAGCTAAAAGGCTTTCCACAATAGAACTGTAGTAAAATTCAAAAATGAAGTGCCAATAAAAAATAGGAAATATTAGAAAATGAACATTAGTATGAAATAAAACAATAAATTTAAATAAAACCAAAGGTAGCATAGGAGGAACAAGCAGGAAGACAGTGAAGGGAGAGGCAGAAGAGTGGCACTGCTGTCAACAGCATCTGATGCACCGATTAGTGCTGTTTCTAAGCAGATTAACCAAATCCCAACTGTTCTACATCAGGTCCCTGTCTCTAAGCTGTCTCTCCCCCATATCAGCACATAAAAATAAGTAAAACTTTAAATACACAAATAAAACAGAAGGCAAAGAACACCCACATAAAACAAAAATGTCCCAGATTGACAGTTCACCCTCATATCCTTCCATCCTGTGCCTGCATGAAAATGATGAAAGTGATCAGACTCTGAAGTAAGAATGAAGAAAACTGGCTCCTCTGTGCAAGTTCTGAAATGCAGCATCCAGCCATGCTTCCTTCGTGGATGTGTGTGAGGAGGGGCTGTTCTTTCTGTCCCAGTTACAGAGAACTTGTAACCTCATCATGCTATTCCTTCACATAACCTTCCCCACAGCAACCACAGAACCAACCACAGACGCAAGAAATGGGAGAAAATTAATGCAACGCACATTACACACGTACGCATAACTGCACAAAATATTTAGATTTATCTCTATATTCCTACCAATTTGTTTTCTAATGTTTCTTTTCAAATTTTCTTTTCATTTAAGTTTCGAATATACTTAATTCCTTTCAGGTATAGGTAGGAACTGACAACTAAGCCTGTGGTTGTGGTAAAGACCTTACAAAATGGAATTCAGCTAATGGTTTAAAAGAAATCACACATTCCCATGAGATATCCTATGCTGTGGAAGTCTAACCACTAAAACCAGAGTTAAGCTAGTACAGTACCATTATTTTTTGAGCACTTCTGTCTGTAACGTTATGCACTCTGCAATAGATTCAATCTCTATGATGAGCCTATTTTACTACGAAAAGAAAAAAGAATGAATTTTTCAGACCCAACAGATTTCCCAGTGCTTGTTCAGAAGAATGGGGCTTTGCCTCTCTTAACCATCTGTTCTAGCTTGCTTTCTGTTGCTGGGATAAAACATCATGACCACACACACTTTATGGAAGAAAAGTGCTTACATTTCCACAATGGAAAGGAAGGCAGAGCAATAGGGACAGGTGGTGAGAGGAGACAGGAAGGAGGGAGAGAGAACAGGAAGCAGGTGAGGCTACAAACTCTCAAAGCCCACCCCCAGTGATATGACTCCTCCAGAAGACACCACCATCTACAGGATCCATAACTTCCAATGCAGCACCAACAGGGGCCCAGGCTTTCGAATGTAAGTGTACAGGGGACACTATTCAAACAACCACACCCTCCCTGAAACTGGACAAGGATGGCGGGGCTATTCCTCCACTGTGACTTGAAGGCCCTGTTCTTAATTAACATCTTTTCCTTCTTTGCTTTTGTTGTATATGTATGATGAGGAAGGGGATACACGCGCCATGTTGCACGTGGGGAGGTTGGAGAACAACTCTGTAGAATCAATTCTCTCCTACCTTTGGTTCCAGAAATGAACTCGTATCTTCAGGCTTTTTATATTATCGGCCAGAAAGTGCCTTTACCTGCTGTGCCATCTTGACAGCCCTGCTTGTGCGCTTCTTATTCTTCTTAATCCTTAAGACTAGAAAAGCTCACAAAGACCACCATGGACAAGGATGTCCTGCCAGGAAGCAGTGGAGGTCATCGTGGGCACTGTTTTATTTTATCTTAACTGATATTTAGCTGCTTGATCAACACAAAACATCAAGTTTCCTCACAAACAGGTTCTGCAACAAAGAAAATATAAAGCATAATTTCCTCAGAAAGACCCCAGACTAGAGCCCTTTACTGCACCATTTTATAGGAAACAAATCTGCAAGGGGTGAGACCTGGTCTCTGAAGGGCAAACCATCATAGATCTTCTCAGTACTTCCATTACTAATGTCTGGGCTCCAGGCTCATCTCAAAAGACACACACAGCTGAGCTCAAAACAATAGTCTGTAACTCCAGTTCTAGGGGAATCCAACACCCTCCTCTCGCCTTGTGGGCATTGCACAACACAGCTGCACTTACAGACATGCAAGCAATACACATAATAAAATAATAGAATAAACTGAAAAACAACAGAACTGACTAACCTTGTCAACCTAATTCCTGATGAGAATACGACCTCCATCTCCTCCTTTGAAGGCAGGCTCCAAAGAGGAACAAAAAGTATTCACTAAATAGGGAAATGACAGTAAGGATAAAATGGCCTTACAAGCCCACTGAAACCATTCTACACCTTGAGTTTTGTGTGTGTATCTGTGTGTGTGTGTGTGTGTATAAAATGTGCATGCATATATGTACATGCATAATATGCATGGTATGCATATATTATACATATTACACATTATAATATTTGTAATACAGTGAAAATGTCTGTAGGACATTAGCTGAGTGACATATGTAACTCAGTTTAAAATTTACCAGTCATTTCTCTTAAAACAATCACTTTCAACTTCCTTTTCTTTTTTTTGGTCTTTTTGTGTGTGTGTGTGTGTGTGTGTGTGTGTGTGTTTGAGATAGAGACTGGTCTCCCTATAGCTCTAGAACTCTCTACGTAGACCAGGCCAGCCTTGAACTCAAAGATATCTGCCTGCCTCAGCTAGGATTAAAGGCATGTGCCACCATGCCCAGCTCCAACTTTTAAATTAGGTGCTGATAAAGGCAGCCTTCTCTTGATGGCCACATGGAGATATCCAGAAGAAGGGCCACTGGGCAAAACTTTGGATCTGGACTGGATCTGTAAACTGAAATTGGAACACGCTTGAAGGTAAAAACCAAAAAAGAATAAACAACCAAGGTACCATCCACAAACATTCACCAAAGTAAAAGCTACTTTCTCGTCAGTGCAAGGTAAGGTGTTTTCACTGAGCTATTTTCTAAATAAAGAGATAAAAGATTATTCTACAACTATTTGGCTTCCCAGCCTTATGAAATGAAAGGTTTGAAGAGGATATATACATAATCCACGTACTGCATAAATCTTACCTCATTGTGAGTTTTCATTTCCAAGGTAAATTCAGTCTAGAGTACCTTGGGATTAGTATTTCCACCTCCGGTGAGTTTTCTATTCATAAGAGTATCAGTTACACAAACTGTCCAGAAATCAAGTTGGCGGCCAAAGAGCAGCTCTGTTGTTGGTTTCCTGCCCCACCTCTGTTGACTTCAAAGTTTTAAAGTTTTCTTTGAAAGTATTTATTTTGGATGGCTTTATATATTACCTTTAAATTGCCTTATAGAGAAATGGATCACATATTCTTTTAATTTTCATGTAAAAATAAAGATTTAAAGGTAAAGCCTCAATGTTAGGTATCATTTTAAAATATGTACATTAAATGTTCAGCTCTCAGAAGGTAAAAAAGTTGGAAGATACATCATAATATCCTTTGCTCTAATCACTTTATTCCATAACTGAGAAAAATCGAAGCTATAAGAGAAAAGCCGTTGGCCTGACATGTCAGTACTAGGCCTTCATTTCTGCCTGCTGTCAGTTGCACACTATCAGATACACTGCACAAAGCAAAGAAACTCAGACATTGGAAACAAATTGCAAGACTAATAAGAGGAAGCCTGAAGTCTCTGTTGCTTTGCAGTGTTCCATTGCTCTTCTTGGTCAATATTACCGCCAAGTGGTAAATAACATGGGTAAAGAAAATGACTCTGAAATCAATCCAATCTAATAATTCCTAGAAAGTAGTTATTTTAAAGCATGGGAGCAAACCTGGGTGAAATTATAAAGAAGAAATTACAACTAAATATTTACAAATTTCTGCTTCCTATATTTTACATCTTTCTACTTTATGATAGACTAAGCCATAGTCCCCATGAAAATGTAGCAAATACTTCCTAATAAGAAAATCAAATATTAGTGTTAATGTTTCTGCATGAACTCAATGAAACACAGGAGCTTCAAAAACTTCCTCTGCTATGTGAGAAAGCTAAGAGATATACAATTTCTGCCAGGAACAAAAGTTTCATATATATGTTTGTAAGTGAAATTTCATAATTAAATTGAATAACAAGTAAAAGAAGGATAGACTGTGTGCTATAGCCACAGACAATTGAACCCAGTAATGGGAAGTATAAATTATATAGACAACCTACAGGTAACTTCACAATTATTTAAGAAATAGAAATAAAAACATGATCATAGTAAGAAGGTTAATTATATATAAGTCTAAGGCACTGTTAAAGCATATAATTGAATAAAACTGATGATATTATGTCATTAGAAACCACCACTAAATATTAATAAAAAGTACATTATAACTTCTACTACTAGGCATAAAAGAATAAATTATTCCATTATATCCCTGCCGTTGTAAATTACTATAAAACTGAGCAAAATATAGGAAGCAGGTATTCTCTAAAGATGGAAAAGAACCATACAGGAGGATCACAAGCTGATGACTGTCCCCGTCCTCTGCCTGCATGCCCCATGCCTGTGGAGCAGAGCAGGCGCACTCAGCAAAGAAGGTAGGGACCTAATTTTAGGGCTACTGAGAGGCATGGACTTGGTGGAATATGTTATAAATGAGTAGGAGCTATGAGAAGGAGCTTCAAACACCACATGAAGATCCCCCTGGGTGCAGAGGTGAAGGGTAAGACTCCATGTGGCTCCACACAGAGGAGCTATCTAGCGGAGAGCTGAATAGGTACTGTGGGCTGGAAATGCTGGGAGAAACTGAGCCAGCAGAGTGGTGGGGCCTCAGTAAGCATTCTAGGTGTTTAATTAAGACCTCACACTGTCTTAGTAATAGAGTGTCTCTAGCCCTAGAGTAAAGGCAACTCTGGAAACCACCTAACATAATCTAAAGCCACCAAGTCTGGGGTGAATCACCTTTCTGCGAAAACAAAACAACATTCTGACTTTTTTTCACATATTTGGTCTTTCTGAAACAGGGTCACCCTATAGCCCTAGATGACTATGTAGACCAGGCTGGCCTCAATCTCATAGAGATCCTCCTTCCTCTGCCTCCCAAATGCTGGGATCTCTTCTATAATTTGTAGTGGTTGTACAAGTATGAATTCACTACACAACCAAGTGAGTGAATTTTACCATGTATAAATAATGCATCGTTATACAAATGTAAAACAGGACCCATTTAAGACACAGTAGTTTGTAACTGCCAGAAAAAAAAACTGGCCAAGTAAACTCCTTTACTTATGATTTATTTTAAAAGAGAGAAGAAAAAAGGTACCACCAAAACCAAACTCTCTAGACCAAACCCTGCAATATGTCAAGCATGTTACAACATATGTAGCTGCTTTTAAAAGAGCCATCTTCCATGATGGTCCCTCGGCCTCAGGGGAGGGGTGTGATATAGATGTCCCATTTGTGGCCACTGACACTTATTCTCTGCACTTTGGTGATAGCCTTCCTTGCAACAGCAGAGTCTTACACAATCAGATGTCATTGTACTAAATATAAAACACTGTCATCTTCTTCCTCAGACATTATGTTAAGAATTCAAATCTTTAGCCATACAGTACAGACCTACTGGTCCTGTTCCTTAGCTTCTACTTAGGGGACCCATCCTTGGTCCAAGGGGAAGTAATAAGAATCTTAAAAAGTAAGAGTTAGATTTAAAAGTAATATAAGCTTTAATGAACATAAAGAAAGCAGAGCTCAGCCGGGCATGGTGGCGCATGTCTTTAGTCCTAGCACTCAGGAGGCAGAGGCAGGCGGATCTTTGTGAGTTCAAGGCCAGCCTGGTCTACAGAGCAAGTTCCAGGACAGCTGGGGCTACAGGGAGACCCTGTCTCAAAAAGACCCCCCCAAAAAAAAGAAAAAAAAAGAAAGCAGAGCTGTCACAGGAAATCTTATAAAATTCCTCACAGCACAGGAGCTACCCTTTGGTCCCCACTCAGATAAGGTAGGGCACGGGGCATGGGTGACAGGAGGCAACAGAGTCAGGGGAATGTATCAATGGCACAGAACTACCTGTGCTAAGGAACCAGAAGGAGGGGAACAGCACTTTCTAGCATCCTTCTACAGGAGCAGAGAAACCTTCACTAGGCTACTCTGTCCCTCTGGTGAAAAATGTTACACTTTGAATTGGCCAGAAGTTTAAAAAGCCACACAATTATAAAAAGAAGTTTAAAAAGCCAGGCAATTCACATCTCTGAAAGAAATCCAACCAACACACAAAATTGCAAAGCCACACATGAATATCATCAAAGAATAAGAAAGATTCTCTGAAGTCTCAACAGTCTGTAGTTACAGTAACATCTTGGAGGTTGTTCCAATGGTCCAGGGCTACCTGCAATGTTAACATGTGCCCTGGGCCTGAGATCTGTTACCTTCCTCTTTAAGGCTTGAAGCAGTTTCATTTTTTTATATATTATCTTCAGTATTCCCATGAGTTAGGCGGACATTGATACTGTTATCTTTATTTTAGACCTTGAGAAACCAAGGGACAATGATTAAGTATCTTGCATGAAACAATCCAAGAAACTTATCAAGGCCCAGACTACAATTCAAAACAAATGCTATTCAGTCTCTTTCCACTGTAACACACAGTCCCAAGAGGAGTGGTAAGGGAAAGAGCAGGCCCTAAGAACAGAGGCTGTATAAGAAAGGTAGCTAAGCCAGGCATGGTGGGGTACACCTTTAATCCCAGCACTCAGAGGCAGAGACAGAGGCAAGTGGATCTCTGTGAGCCAGCCTGCTCTACATACAAGTTCCAGGCCAGCTTGGGCTACAGTGAGTCCCTGTTTCAAAAACAACGTGAATAAAACAGAAAAGCCAACAAACAAAAAGGGAAAGTAGCTGATCAAGCCAGTAAGCAGCATTGCTTGGTGGTCTCTGCTTGCTGATCAAGCCAGTAAGCAGCATTGCTTGGTGGTCTCTGCTTCAGGCACCTGCCTTGAGTTCCTGCCATGACTTCCCTCAGTGATGACTGCGACCTGGGAGTTTAAGATGAAATAAATTCTTTCCTCCCCAAGTTGCTTTTGATCTTTTTATCACAGCAACAAAAGCCAAGTATCAATCTTCCAGCTTAATATTACCCTGGCTGTTCTGGGTCTCACGCCTCCCTCTCAATGTAAACTTCAACAACAATAAACTCACTACGATTCTGATTGTGAGTGTCCTGAATGTCTTGTTAAAACTAACAGTTGACATACCGAATCCTCCTGCCAAGAGTTAGGGGACTGGCCTTCTCATTTCTTAGATTTTCTTTGACTTCTTTCATGATATTTCTGGAGTTTTACTCATGGAGATCTTAAAAATTTTAGGGTTTATTTTAGGGGTGCTAATAGTAATCATAGTTTTTTGAAAATATTTTAATTATCATTTTTTTTTAATTTTATGTGTATGAGTGTATTGGCTGCACGTGTGTAAGTGGACCCATGTTGTCCAATGGCCATGGACGTCAGAAGAGGACATCAGATCCCCTGGAACTGGAGTTACGGACAGTTGTTAGCTTCCATGTGGGTGCTGGGAATCAAACCCAGGTCCTTTGCAAGAACAGGCTTAACTGCCAAGCCCTCTTTCCAGCCCAGAAAACAATTGGCTTTTGTATATATCCTGAAATCTCCCTACACCTGCTTTTTAGTTTCAGAAATTTTGAGTGGATTCTTTTAGACTTTTCTAACGGATACCAAATGCTCTATAGTTTTAGTCAGTAGAGCCTTTGTTTCTTCACTTACCACTCCTTTCAATATGTTATTGGCAATCTTAGAAAATGCAATGGGATAAGATTAGGAGATTAAATGCACTCTATTTGGAAAGGCAAAAAAGATGACAGAATTACTGATGTCAAATGGTCTTTTAGCACCTTTTTTTGTTTGCATTTGGTTTGGTGTGGTGACAGGCTCTCATTACAGAGCCTAGGCTGCCCTTGTACATATAATGTAGCTCAAGCTGACCTCACACACAATTTTCCTGCCTCAGTTTCCAAAGTGCTAGGATAACAGACATGTCACAGCACATCCAGCTTTCCTAGCATCTGTTAATAAAGACATTTGGCTTTAATCTTTTGTCTATTCATGTGATAGTTATATTAACTTACTTTTGAAGGCTGAATCAGTTGTGGTAACTTCACTTGTGGTGTATAGTTCATTTTATAAACTTGGATTATTTTGCAAATACTATATTTTTTTGATATTTTTGAGACAGTGTCTCCCTTTAGTCCCAGCTGGCCTGAAGCTCACTTTGTAGACCAGGCTGACTCACAGAAATCTGCCTGCCTATGCCTCCCAAGTGCTAGGATTAAAGGTGTGCACCACCATATCCGGTGGAAATACTATGTTTTGTCAGGGTTTTAAACACATATTCATGGAAGAGATAATTCTTTAATTTTGTTTTTTTTTTAATTTTTTTTAATTTTATTTATTTACGTATGTGTATGAATGTACTGTCTGCATGCAAGTCTGTGCACCCGTGTCGTGCAATGCCGCGGAGGTCAGAAGAGGGTGACGGATTCCCCTGGAACTGGAGTTCTCCTGGAATTGGAGTTTCAGATGGTTCTCAGCTGCCATGTGGGTGCTGGGGATCGAACCCGGGTTCTCTGTAAGAGCGGTCGGCGCTCTTAACCGCTAGGCTATCTCTCCAGCCCCTAATTTTGTTTTCTTGTGTGCTTTGTCTAGTTTTTAAAAATAATTTTATTATTTTTATTTTATGTGTATGGGAATGCCTGCATGTGTGTTAACTGCGCCGTGTTGTGCAGTGCCCACGGAGGTAAGAAGATGGCATCAGATTCCCTGGAACTAGAGTTACAGACAGTTATTAGCTGCCATGTGGTTGTTGGGAATGGAACCTGACTCCTCTGCAAGAGCAGCTAATGCTCTAAAATGCTGAGCCATCTCTCCAGCCCCTACTTTGTCCAGTTTTAAGGTGATGCTGGCTTCATAAAATGAATTGGGATAACCTCTCTACCTTTGTCTTCTGAAACAGACTGTACAGAAATGCTTTAAATTTTTCTTTAAATATTTGGTGAAATGTACTGTGAATCCATTTGGGTCTCATGCTTTCAGATCTGGAAGGGTATTGTGTAATGGTTTTCACACATATCACTATACATGCATATATCATCTGCTCATACGTATGTATGGGGGGAGAGAGAGAGAGAGATAGAGGAGGTAGGGTAGAGATAGAGAGAATGAGGAATTGATTCAGTTGATGGCAGAGGCTGAAAGTGTTATGAGTTTGCCAGCTGGAAGCTGGAAGCTCTGGGAAGCTGGTGGTGTAGTTCAGGGCCTTCTGGAGGCCTGGGAACTTGAGTGTGATTATGTAAACCCAGGATCAGGGGCAAAAGATGACATAAGACGTTCTGGCTCTAGCAGTGAGGACAATAAATGAGCAAAAATTCTTCCACCTTTTGTTCATTTAGGCTCTCAAGTGCTTGAAAGGTGCCCGCTCCTACTGGAGAGGGCAGTCTACTGAAAGCATCAATTCAAATGCCAGTCTCATGTGGAAATATCCTCATAGACACATCTAGGAAAAATATCAATATGAGTATCCACTGCCAATTCAACTTTATACATAAAATTAACCATCACAGTTACTGATATTGGTTCAGTTTCATTAACAGACAAACTACCTCACATTGTCTATTTCTTCTCACAGTAGTGTGGAAGACTGTGTTTTCAAATAATCAGTCCATTTCATAGAAGTTATTAAACTTTTACCATAAAGTCATTCATAGTAATGCCTTATCAGAGCCAATACTGACTATTAGAAGACTGGTGCCTGCACCCACACCTGTCCCCAGCCACCAGGCTCTGCTCCTCCCAGGATGCCCTGCCTCCCTGCTCATCTAGTGCACTAGTAATATAAGCCAAACATAATTTTTACAATGCAGTTATCGGTCCCTAATTCACCCTTGTTCCATGGAGGGAGAATAGTTTCTACTTTGAAACAGCATCTACCTGTCAGCACAGACTTCTGGGTGCTTTGTCAACAAGCCACATCAAGGGAGGATTTATTTACCTGGTTTGTCACCAGCTTAAACAAAGGAAAAGTAGCCAGGATTCTCTTCTTTATCTCCAAGAAAGGGTATCAGTCTCCAACTTTCTATCTTTTCTACTTTCTCTGGACTGCTGAGCCTGTTGACATTTTTGTAAACTGACTGGGAAGTCTATTGATAACTCATAGTCACTGTGATGAAAAACATGAAAGAAGCAACTTATAAGAGCAAGGATCCATTCTGGCTCAGAGTAGGGAGTGTAGTCCTCCACAGCAGAAAGTGCAGTCCTCCACAGAAGAGAGGGGCAGTCTTCCACAGCAGAGAGGAGCAGTCCTCCACAGCAGGGAGAGCAGTCCTCCACGGGAGAGAGGGCAGTCCTCCACAGCAGGGAGATCATGGTGGTAGCAGCAGGCTGTGGTAACAGAAGCTCAAGGCAGCTGACTACAATGCTTCAGCAGTCAGAAAGCAGAGAAGAGCAAAAGTGTGGCCACCTGTAACCGTCAAAGCCCACTCCCCCAGCCCAATGACCCACTTCCTATGCCTAGGCTCCACCTCCAAAATGTTTATAAAACTCCAAAAACAGCACTAGCAGCTGGCAAACCAAGTGTTCAAACACTTGAGCCTATTAGGAGACATTTTACATTCAAACTATATCAGGAAGCATTACCAAAATGTTTGGTTTACAACTACTAGGTAGCCTGCCTCCTCAAATCAGGACTGCTAAAACATAAAAGAGGAAACTGAAGAAGAGGCCAGAGCTACAATGAGCCTTGCCGATAATGAACATCATTACTGTTCCTCTGTGAGGAATAGAAATAAATGAGAGTTGACAAATGTGGCTGTGAACCAGAAACTACTGTCACTATCACTGCTTCCTCCCTGATGCTAACCACCACTCACGCCTAAGAGGGAAAGTGAGGGAGAGAGGGAGACTGGGGGCAGATGTTGTAATGAACCTTGGCAGTTTAACTTCCTCTTTCTTTACATTTTTACATTGCGCCAAAAATAATTTACGTAACAACTATGATCAGGAATCTTTTCATGCATTTTATTCATCTCCAACTTGCTCCAACCAATGGAAAAAATAAACAAGGATGATAAAATGGTGTGTGCATGTTGAGTACAATAACTCCAAGACGTCTAAGCATTTGATAGTTAACAATAATTGTTTGTGCTGCTCGAAAGAATTCAAAAATTAAGAACACTGGATTAACTGTAGTACGTAAAAGGCTGGTAGTGATGAGGTCAGTGACGTGAAGGAATAATAGATGTTCTCCAACATTTAAATATCATCAAAGGTGTTATTATAATATAGAAAGAAAGAGAAGTACAAATGAACAGAGAGAAAGTTTGTTAAGTACACATTTTGTCCATAGTCCACAAGTCAAGTATTAATGGTGACACAAAAGCAGCAAAGGAGATTCTCCACATGAATGCAAGTCATCTTTTCTTTTTCATTGTGTGTGGGGGGGGGAGTGTACATGCCTGTAGGCCAAAAGTTGGGTGTTTTTTCTATCACTCTCCAGGCAAATGTAGAGGCAGCATGTCTCACTGAACCTCAAGCTTGCCATTTCTGCTAGGCTGCTGGTCAGCAAGTCCCGGGGTCTCTTCAATGCTGTGACTTTCTATTCTGCAGTCGATTGTCTCTCTGAAAATAGGAAGTTATGATTCTCTAAACCTACCCGGAATAAAAATATTACTTGATGTGAGCTGAAAGTCATGCATAAATACTTTTAATTTCCATTAATTCAATCTGATCATGCAGTACCCTCCTTCAAAGGACTGAGGACCTAGAACTCTAGAGAGAACAAAATTCAAAGGTACCTAGTAGACTCATGGGGGCAGTAGACCAGGTCACTGTATCAAACAAGAATAACAAGGAAAGAATAGTGTTGGTATGAGGTGCCAAAAAGAATCATGCAACCAAAACACCAGGTCGCAATGATCAGACACATTTTATGAAACATTCAGTTTTTGTCTCCATTTTGTCTGAAAATAAATCTTATACTGAATTTACCTACACATAGAAAGGGTTGATGTTTTTACACAAACAGAGAATCAATGTTTTTCCTTAGGGAGGCTGCAGTTTTAATTACTATCCCCCTACTGATGCTGACTTTAATTGACTGATGACAGTTGCATGATAGACCTCTGCCAAGCTCAATGGTAAGGCACCCCATGAACTCAACCATGCAGAGAAGGCTTTTGTTTGGCTTGGCCTCTGTCTAAATAATGCTTTTTTTAATTCTTGAAATACTGAAACCAGAAATTCCTTAGGAATGGCTTTCTAAAAACAGAACTCCCAACATCTACAGGATCAGCTCATTTCTTTTTTTTTTGTTTTTTGTTTTTTGTTTTTTTGAGACAGGGTCTCCCTGTAGTCCCAGCTGTCCTGGAACTCACTCTGTAGACCAGGCTGGCCTTGAACTCACAAAGATTCACCTGCCTCTGCCTCCCAAGTGCTAAGATTAAAGGCGTGCGCCACCACGCCCGACAAGGATCAGCTCATTTCATTCCAGCTCTTCGCCTTCAGGTCCTCCTCAGCTCATCTGCAGCATCTATACATGAGTTCATCTCAGGGAAGATGGTCGCAGAGTATCATTACCCTCTAGGTTTGCATATTTGTTTTACAGATTTTTAGATAAAAGAACAAATCACTGGAAAGAACTCAACTAAACTGGATGAGTCCTATCTGCGTGTGTGAACTAAATAGTGTTTTATAGTTAACACACACAGCTACAATGATTGCAGAGGAGAGGTGAGGCTGAGTCGCAGATGGACAGAGCTAACAGAGGCAGGACAAGGTCAGTCAGGAAATAGCCTTGCCACCAGCATGTCACTGATGAGAAGAGAGTCTGAAAATACTGGCCTAAAGTAAATAAATACACACTTGACAAAACATACACAAATCAGATCCAGGAGACCAGGCAGAGGAAGGAGAAAAGATACCACAGGAAAAAAGCAAGACATTTTACAATTTTAACTACATATTAAAACTTTTTCTAGAACTTGTAGAGAAAAACAAAACACAAAGTCATTTTATTGTTTAAATTCTGGTAGGAAGCCTACAAAATCTATCCTACTAGAGCTTGGAAAGAAGTTGTATTTCGTCCTCAAAGTCCCTCAAGAATGTAGTAACAATAGATAGTTCATATGGCTGACAGTGGCATTAAAATTATCCCCAACTTTTTTCTAATCAGTAAACCAAATTTGTCACTTTCCCCCCAAGTTCCTAGCACGTGGTGCACAAGTAATCCATTCCTCTTTCAGAGAGGCTGTGTGCCCTGCCAGAGGTGACAACAATGCCAGGGCTAAACCACAACTAGATCTTACACAGATCTCAACCTTTCTTCTAGTCACACAACCATCTGAAAGTCTGGCAAAAGTCACAAGTCAAGCTCATGTTAGGGCTGAGTATGGCCCTATAACTCAAGTTTGTAGGTTCCCAATCTGGGGTGAGGAGGGGACATTTACATTTCTTACAATTATAAGATATACTTGTCTACACACTTTTCTGGGAAGGTGTCTGACTTGTGACTTTCGTCAGACTTTCAAACTAAACATGTAAGAGGAAAGGGTAATGAAAGAAGAGAAGAAAAATTGCTGACCACATAATATACCATAAAATATTAAAGAAAAGAGGTTTATATTTCCTAATTTCTACTTTGTACTTCTAATTTCTTAAATATTTTAGTTATTATGTTTATTTTATGTGTCTGAGTGTTTTGCCTGCACGTAAGTGCACCCCTGCCATGCACTGCCTGCGGAGGTCAGAAGATGACATTAGATCCCAGGAACTGGAGTTACAGATGTTTTGTTAGATGCCATATGGATGCTGGGAACCAAACCCAAGTTTGCAAGAACAGACAGTGCTTTTAGTACAGAATACAAATCCCCAGAAAACCATGTAAATGCTGGGTGAGTATGGCAGCCCATCTGAAATTCCAGCTCAGAAGGGTGGAAGGTTGAGACAGGATCCCAAGAGCAAGCTGGCTAGCAAAAGCAGCCACACCTGAAAACTCAGGTTTGACTGAGAGACCCTACCTCAAAGAATACAGAAAAGCAATGAAGGACGACTCCAGACATCAACTCAAACCTCCATGTTCACCCCACACAAGAATTTATTGTAGTCATATAAAAGGAGAGGTGTCTGATGTCTAAGGAGAAAAGAACAAACACAAAGATTAAGGAAAGGTGAGGAGATTCCCACAGAAGCAACAGTTTATTGCAGCAAGGGAGCAGTGTGATTTGAGTGTAATCAGAACTAAGCTGAGGCCATGAGAATATTGCCTCTTTAACACAAAATATATAATGGGTAATACAAAACCCACGCAAGATGCATACTCACTTAGAAAGTTTGCCATCACCACACAGCCACCAGTCCTTCAAAGCTTTCATGAAAAGATCAGTGTGCACTGACTTGTTTCTATCCCAGCATCACTTTCAGAACCATGGAGGCTCTCTGCCTTCATCCTGTTTCTGGGACCAACCCCTGCTATACTCCATCAGACTGGCTAGCAGCCAAACCAGACAACTCTTCTCCTGCTGGACCAGCAGTAGACTGATATAGTTTGCTTTCCTGTGTGTGGTCTGTGTGCTGTAGAACCCTGTGACTACCATTCTGGTCACTGAATTCAAAACATGATGCAGAAATGACACTAATATTATTCAAACAGCAAATGGAAAAACCGAGATTGAGGTCTCCGCTAAGTGGAAAATGCTCAAAGGTCTATGGCTAGGCATATTTTACTCGGCACATTTAATATTGTATTCAGCACATTTAATATTGCATACGGTATGTGTTCACCAATTACTGGATTAAATTAAGGACTAGACATGCCCATGTCAAGCACACTTATATATACACTGTCCTTCAAAAATGACTCTGAGGTAAATATTACCACAATACTGTCTGTTTCACATATGAAGAAAGCACATGGAAGGGCTGGTATTTTCAAGCTGAGGTAATATGGCCAGTTTGTGGCAGTGGAGGGCACTGGAAGGCTGAATCTCCCTATACAACATCCCTTTTACAAGCCTCACTGAGTTATGTGGCTAATTGTAACAATACACAGGCTAAAAGTCATATAGAAAACTTTCCATAGGCACTGACTTAACCTTTCAATTTTTTTTTATTTTTTACTCGATAATATGCTTGCTTAGTAGGCAGGCACAAGTTAAAAAGACAGCATACTCACTGGGTGTGGTGGTGCATGCCTTTAATCCTAGCACTCAGGAGGCAGAGGCAGGCAGATCTTTGTGAGTTCAAGGCAAGCCTGGTCTACAGAGTGAGTTCCAGGACAGCTGGGGCTACAGGGAGACCCTGTCTCAAAAATACCAAAAAGGAAAAAAAAAGACAACATACTCTCCAGTATCTCCAGTATAGAGATGAGGCTTTATAGGTTCAGGTTACTACAAAGGCAATATTAAAAAAGCATACCAACCCCCTGTTCCCCTTAGTATGGTGGTAAATATCCTCAACTCTGTGGAGACCACAGGTTTGATAACTTAATAGGGAGTCATTAGACAAGTCTGTTCTTTTAGGTGGGAGAGATGGTTCTGAAATTAAGAGCACTTGCTGTTCTTCCAAATAGGATCCAAGTTCAGTTCCTAGCATCTCTCAGGCAGTTCACAAACACCTAACTCCAGTTTCAGGGACTCTTACCCCCTTCTGGATATCCACACACATGGCCCCATATACATATATACATAAATAAAAACAACTCTCTTTTTCTGTATAGCAGACTTTTTTCTTAATTTTTTTATTGAGCTTTTGTGGATTTCATACAATATTTCTTAATCATGTTTATGTCCCTCTCCACATCCATGCCCCACTCCCATACTCATGCATTCTGCTATACATGTTAAGTCCTGTCTTGTATCTTTTTCTGAGTCTTTTTTTTTTTTTACTTTTTTGATGCAGAAGTTTACTGTTTGGGTAAGTTCTCTGAGCAAGTCTTTTTGTTGCTGTTGTTCCCTTTATTTTTTATTTATTTATTTTTTGCTCAAAAAAACCCTGGGATCACAGGCTCCACCTCAGCTTTTTGAGTGCTGGGATCACAGGCTTCATCTTGGCTTCTTGAGTGCTGGGATCACCAGCTCCATCTCGGTGTCTTGAGTGCTGGAATCATAGGCTCCATCTTGGCTTCTTAAGTCTTGGGATCCGTGGCTCCATCTCAGTGTCTTGAGTCCTGGGATCACCAGCTCCATCTCAGCTTCTTGAGTGCTGGGATCACAGACTCCATCTTGGCTTCTTGAGTGCTGGGATCACCCACTCCATCTTGGCTTCTTGAGTGCTGGGATCACAGACTCCATCTTGGCTTCTTGAGTACTGGGATCACCCACTCCATCTTGGCTTCTTGAGTGCTGGGATCACAGACTCCATCTTGGCTTCTTGAGTGCTGGGATCACCCACTCCATCTCAATGTCTTGAGTGCTGGGATCCCGGGCTTCTTCTGGCATCTTGAGTGCTGGGATCTCAGGCTCCATCTCTGCGTCTTGAGTGTCAGGATGTCAGGCCCCCCAAAAGTTCTGGGATCACAGGATCCATTTTGGCTTCCTGAGTGCTGGGATCACCAGCTCCATCTCAGTGTCTTGAGTGCTGGGATCCCAGGTCATAACTCTCATTTTTTAAAAAAGGAAAAAAAAAAGCATACCAAGGAGTACAGTCATTGCCCTAGTTTTCTTTCTATTGCTGTGATAAATCACTGACCAAAACTGACTTGGAAAGGGTTTATTTAGCATACATGTCCAGATCAAAATTCATTCTTGAGGGAAGCCAGGGCAGGAACCTGATGGAAGAATTTGAATCAGAGACTAGGAAGGAAAACTACACTACATACTGGCTTGTTCTCTTGGCCTGTGTTCACCCTGCTTTTCTTATATACCTGCCCAGGGGTGGCACCACCCAAAATGGGCTAGCCCCTCCCATATCACTTAATAATCAAGGAAGTGCTTCATAGACATCCCCACAGGCCAATCTGATAGAGGAAATTCCCCAACTAAGGTTTCCTCTTCTCAGGTGTGTGACCATTGAAGCTATCCAGCAGTTGCAGGAGGGGAGGGGAAGGGAAGGGAGGAAAGAATCAAAGAATGAAGGAAAGAAGGAAGGAAGGAAGGAAGGAAGGAAGGAAGGAAGGAAGGAAGGAAGGAAGGAAGGAAGGAATCACCCAGCTCACCTTTAATTAGCCAGGGGTCAGATTTACATTTAGAGTTAAGCAAAACTCTATTTCTCCTTCCTATTCTTTCCACTTACACTTTCACAAACTGAATATTCACACAGCTCATCAAAGTCAATCAGGTTTCCTCTCTCTTTGTCTAATTTCTATTCCCAGGACAC
The DNA here is from genome assembly GCA_009823505.1 of Rhizomys pruinosus. NCBI lineage: Eukaryota > Metazoa > Chordata > Mammalia > Rodentia > Spalacidae > Rhizomys > Rhizomys pruinosus. The sequence goes on along the minus strand of VZQC01000544.1, from coordinate 3,437,533 downwards.
CTCAAGAGCACATAGGGTTCTGCCTACACAGGAGCAGGTAACACAGCAGCATATTTGTGAGAAGCAACTGCTCCTACTGGTTTCTGTAATTCTACCTCAAAGATAAGCTAATAAAGGGGAGAAAATGAAGGGGGAAGGCACACCTTCCAAAGTTAACCAGATTTTAACTAAGGACTCAAACATAGTCATATTGTTAGATTCTCAGCAAGATGTGTTATAAAAGGTTCCTAAGCACACAAGAATGCTACATGAGCCATGCCAGATTTAATGCCCCAAATATTAAATTAAAAGACAAACTGGGGGCTGGAGAGATGGCCTAGCGGTTAAGAGCACCGACCGCTCTTACAGAGGACCCCGGGTTCAATCCCCAGCACCCACATGGCGGCCGAGAACTGTCTGAAACTCCAATTCCAGGAGAACTCCAGTTCCAGGGGAATCCGAGACCCTCTTCTTACCTCCGCGGCATTGCATGACACGGGTGCACAGACCTGCATGCAGACAGTACATTGATACACATACAGAAATAAATAAAATTAAAAAAAAAAAGACAAACTGATATAGATGAAGTCTTTCATGTAAATTCCCTAAAATTTCACTCATTACTGAAAAGAATGTTTATAAAATCCACTGTTCACAATGTCACTTGTGTTGAATCCTTTCTCTAGTTTTTCTACACATTTTCAAAGAACATTAAAGATGACTTTGTAGGAATCACCATTTTGAGAAGCTATTTGACTTCCAATAATTATTTGCCAATCAATAATCCAACAATCATACTTTGAAGATTTATTTCATTTTTAAATATATGTGTTGGTCAGTGTGTGGGTATGTGCAAGTGCCTACAGAGAACAGAAGAAGGCTCCAGAGTCCCTGGAGCTGGAGTTCCAGACGATTAGGAACCATACACTGTGGGTGCTGGGAACTGAATTCAGGTCTTGGCTAACAGCATTATACACTCTTAACCACTGAACCATCTTCAGCCCTGCAAAACCACATCCTAGAAATTAAACACAAGCCCTTCTAAAAGAAGCTGTCTCTAAGTTCTGCCATCCACAACCAGCCTCTGACATACATAATCCATCCCTACACCACTGTCCAACTTCAGATAATCACCCATTTTTTTAACACTTTTGCACTCTAATTTCTATTTGATTTTTAGGTCTTAGTTTAGATGTTCCCCATAAAGAATCTTCTCACAAAATCCCTCCCTTCTACCTAATATTTCTCCAAGAGCCCTGTGCTTCTTTTTACTCAGAAACAGCTCAAACAGAAAAATGGAAAGAAAGCAAGTGGTAAAGCAAAGGGTATTCTTTTTGTAGAAATGTAACCATCTTTTATCTATGATGCGCTGGCAAGCAAAGCCACTGCATGAGGCAGAGAAACTCGCTCACCTTAATCTCACGAGGACACACTCCAACACCCTCCTGTGAGATGGGGGTAATTGCAGGCTACTTTCAAGGTCACATGGTGCCAGTGGTAAACCTGTTTTTATTTTTGAACGTTTCCAAACCAGAAAGTGAAAAAGTGACTCAAAGGTTAATTTAAATGCTTAATATTGCAAACTGCAAATTATTTGTAAAAGGCCATTTAAGATTTCTAAAACTTTTGATTAGTTGTAAGGCAAACTGAGCAACGTTAATGTTATATTCCTTGTGATCTCTGCTTTTATGTCGTGAATCCCTTAAGAGGTTCTAGAATTAACCCACTATTTATTTTGAGACTTTGGAATTTTGGTATATGGGTGGAGGGTACGTATGCACATTTTAGAGTATATAAAAATCAAAGTGGAAAATCGTGAATCCTGAAATATGATTTGGAAATAACATAAAATTTGTTTTCAGACATCATAATTTTAGTATAGGTGAGCATATATATATATCTATTATATATATATATTAAAAACTCAGAAAACACTAATAAATATATATATATATATATGTATATGTTGAAGCAATACAAATTGCAGGGAACAAGAGCAAAGAACCAGGGAAAAAAAAACAGTGAAGCTTTTCCAAAAACAAATAATCCTCTGTTTGAAAAAAAACTCTGGAAACACTCAAAAAAAGATGTCAGCCAGTGGTTTGGCAAAATGGATCACCACTTGTAGAAGAATGAAATTAAACCCCTAACCTCTCGCCCTGTTCAAAAGTGAACTCCAGATGGATCAAAGACCTCAACGTGAAACCCCAAACTCTGAAGGTGATAGAAGAAAAAGTTGGCAGCAGACTACAAGACATAGGCTAGGAAAGAGTCCTAAATCAGACAGCAGCTGCGCAAGAATTAAGGTCGACAATTGACAAATGGGACCTCATTAAACTCAAAAACTTCTGTACATAAAAAGAAACAATCAAGGAAGTGAGAGAGAATCCCACAGAATGGGAGGAAACCTTCACTGGAGATACATTGACAAAGCATTGATTTCCAGAATATATAAACTACCAAAAAACAAAGAAAAAAGAAAACAAATGACCCACTCAATAATGGAGCAAAGAACTGAACAGAACTTCACAAGTGAGGAATTAGAGATGTCTAGAAACACCTCAAGAAGTGTTCAACATCACTAATCATTAAGGAAATGCAAATATAAACCACTTAAGATATCCTACTCCAATGNAAGGATGGAAGGTAGGAAGGAAGGAAGAAGGAGGAAGGAAGGAAGGAAGGAAGGAAGGTAAGAAGAAGCAGAACACCAGCACCTTTAATTAGCCAGGGGTCAGATTTACATTTAGAGTTAAGCAAAACTCTATTTCTCCTTCCTATTCTTTCCACTTACACTTTCACAAACTGAATATTCACACAGCTCATCAAAGTCAATCAGGTTTCCTCTCTCTTTGTCTAATTTCTATTCCCAGGACACCTCAAGAGCACATAGGGTTCTGCCTACACAGGAGCAGGTAACACAGCAGCATATTTGTGAGAAGCAACTGCTCCTACTGGTTTCTGTAATTCTACCTCAAAGATAAGCTAATAAAGGGGAGAAAATGAAGGGGGAAGGCAACCTTCCAAAGTTAACCAGATTTTAACTAAGGACTCAAACATAGTCATATTGTTAGATTCTCAGCAAGATGTGTTATAAAAGGTTCCTAAGCACACAAGAATGCTACATGAGCCATGCCAGATTTAATGCCCCAAATATTAAATTAAAAGACAAACTGGCTGGAAAAATGCCTAGCGGTTAAGAGCACCGACGCGTCTTACAGAGGACCCCGGGTTCAATCCACCGCACCCACATGGCGCCGAGAACTGTCTGAAACTCCAATCCGGAGAAACTCCAGTTCCAGGGAATCCAGACCCTCTTCTGTTACCCTCCGCGGCCTTTGCATGACACGGGTGCACAGACTGCATGCAGACAGTACATTGATACATACAGAAATAAATAAAATAAAAAAAAAAAAGACAAATGATATAGATGAAGTTTTCATGTAAATTCCCTAAAATTTCACTCATTACTGAAAAGAATGTTTATAAAATCCACTGTTCACAATGTCACTTGTGTTGAATCCTTTCTCTAGTTTTTCTACACATTTTCAAAGACATTAAAGATGACTTTGTAGGAATCACCATTTGAGAAGCTATTTGACTTCCAATAATTATTTGCCAATCAATAATCCAACCTCATCACTTTGAAGTTTATTTCATTTTTAAATTATATGGTCGGGTCGTGTGGGTATGTGCAAGTGACCACAGAGAACAGAAGAAGGCTCAGAAGTCCTGGAGCTGGAGTTCCAGACGATTAGGAACCATACACTGTGGGTGCTGGAACTGAATTCAGGTCTTGGCTAACAGCATTATACACTCTTAACCACTGAAACATCTTAGCCCTGAAAACCACATCCTGAAATTAAAAACACAGCCCTTCTAAAAGAAGCTGTCTCTAAGTTCTGCATCCACAACCAGCCTCTGACATAAATAATCCATCCCTACACCACTGTCCAACTTCAGATAATCACCCATTTTTAACACTTTTGCACTTAATTTCTATTGTTTTTAGGTCTTAGTTTAGATGTTCCCCATAAAGAATCTTCTCACAAAATCCCTCCCTTCTACCTAATATTTCTCCAAGAGCCCTGTGCTTCTTTTTACTCAGAAACAGCTCAAACAGAAAAATGGAAAGAAAGCAAGTGGAAAGCAAAGGGTATTCTTTTTGTAGAAATGTAACCATCTTTTATCTATGATGCGCTGGCAAGCAAAGCCACTGCATGAGGCAGAGAAACTCGCTCACCTTAATCTCACGAGGACACACTCCAACACCCTCCTGTGAGATGGGGGTAATTGCAGGCTACTTTCAAGGTCACATGGTGCCAGTGGTAAACCTGTTTTTATTTTTGAACGTTTCCAAACCAGAAAGTGAAAAAGTGACTCAAAGGTTAATTTAAATGCTTAATATTGCAAACTGCAAATTATTTGTAAAAGGCCATTTAGATTTCTAAAACTTTTGGTAGTTGTAAGCGAACTGAGCAACGTTAATGTTATATTCCTTGTGATCTCTGCTTTTATGTCGTGAATCCCTTAGAGGTTCTAGATAAACCACTATTTATTTTGTGAGACTTTGGAATTTTGGTATATGGGTGGAGGGTACGTAGCACTTTAGAGTATAAAAATCAAAGTGGAAATCGTGAACCTGAATATGATTTGGAAATAACATAAAATTTGTTTTCAGACATCATAATTTAGTTTTGTGAGCATATACAATATATATTATATATATATATATATATATTATGTATATGTTGAGCAATACAAATGCAGGGAACAAGAGCAAAAGACCAGGGGAAAAAAAAACAGTGAAGCTTTTCCAAAAACAATAATCCTCTGCTTTGAAAAAAAACTCTGGAAACACTCAGAAAAAAGGTAGCAGTGGTGTTGGCAAAACTGGATCACCACTTGTAGAAGAATGAAATAAAACCCTAACCTCTCGCCCTGTTCAAAAGTGAACTCCAGATGGATCAAAGACCTAACGTGAAACCCCAAACTCTGATGGATAGAAGAAAAAAGTTGGCAGCAGACACCCACTAGGTCGTGAAAAGAGTCCTAAATCGACAGCAGCTGCGCAAGAATTAAGGTCGACAATTGACAAATGGGACCTCATAAACTCAAAAGCTTCTGTACATAAAAAGAAACAATTAAGGAAGTGAGAGAAATCCCACAGAATGGGAGGAACCTTCACTGGAGATACATCTGACAAAGCATTGATTTCCAGAATATATAAACTACTCAAAAAAACAAAGAAAAAGAAACAAAGACCCACTCATAGATGGAGCAAAGAACTGAACAGAGACTTCACAAGTGAGGAATTAGAGATGTCTGAGAAACACCTCAAGAAATGTCAACATCACTAATCATTAAGGAAATGCAAATCAAACACCACTTTAAGATATCCTACTCCAATAAGACTGACTAGGATCAAGAAAACAAATGATACCAACGTGCTGGAGAGGTGTTGTGGGAAAGGGGAACACTCACCACTACTAGTGGGAATGTAAACTGGTAACAGCCACTATGGAAAGCAGTGTGGAGAACCCTTGGAAGACTTGGAATGAACTTGCCATTTGACCCATTCATACCAATCCTGGGACATTACCCTCAAGACTCACCCCACCACAAGATCGACTGCACATGGTCTTATTTCAGCTCTCTTCACAATAGCAAGGAGCTGGAACCAACCCAAATGCCCCTCAACTGACGAGGGATAGAGAATGTGGTTCATGTACACAATAGTTCTATGCAGCAGTAAAGAAAGACCGACATCACTGAGCTTTCAGGAAAATGTCTGGAGCTACAGGGACCTCATGCTGAGTGAAGTAATACACAGTCCCCAGAACAACCAAACGATGAATGGTATCCCTCTTGTGGATGACTAGTGTCAATTACCTACTTGTAAGTATTTCTTGTGTAGGGCCCCCTGAGCTTTTGTCCAAAGCAGTTGGCAGTAAGCATATTGGAACTACAACAACAACGAAAGGACTGCCCGAAGACTGACTGGAACAGTGAACTTCTGCTCAAAACATTCACTTCTCATGAGAATATTGAGAAAGACTGAGAAAGAGTGAAAAGCATGTTTGGCAGAATGCATGCACACTGTGCGGGGTGGGGGAATAGGGCGGCAACAAGGGTCATAGATTTGTTAAAAAAAAATAAAAATAAATTTATGTGAAAAAAAGATGAGAGACAGTATGAAGAGTGCAAGAACTCAGGTGAGATGGGGGCCCTGGAAAGGGGGAATGGTCTATTTGATTGGGAAATGTGTATGATGTTGAAAAAAGTTTAATAATAATAAAACATATTTTTAAAAGTAAACATAGAAAAAGAAACAATGATAGTGATAACACACAAACACACACACACACACACACACACACACATATATATATATGTATATATATATATATATATATGACAGAATTCATTTTTAAATCAATTTTAGGTAAACAACATAGATTTCTCATGTATTCCTGCCACCATACATCACTCTCTATTATCATAATTATCCACTAGAATGGTACACATTTTTCAGCCAATGAGGTCATGTTAAAATCATTACCAAACAAAGTGTATAGTCAGTGTAAAGTTTGACTCCTGGTGTTTTGCATCCTATGGTATTGTTCTGCGGAATGTCCATGAACCCACCATGCACTGTCATAGTGTGTTCTCAGGAATGTCCACATACCCACAATGCACTGTCATGGAGTGTTCTCAGGAATGTCCACAAACCCACCATGCACTGTCATGGACTGTCCAGGAGAAGGTCCACACACGCACCATGCACTGTCATAGAGTGTTCTCAGGAATATCCATGCACCCAGCATGCACTGTCATGGACTGTTCTGGGGAATGTCCACGCACCCACACCATGCACTGTCATAAGAGTGTTCTGGGATGGTCCACTCACCAACCATGCACTGTCATAGAGTGTTCTGGGGAATGTCCTAGCACACACCATGCACTGTCATAGAGTGTTCTCAGGAATATCCACGCACCCACCATGCACTGTCATACAGTGTTCTGGGGAATGTCCACACCCCCACCATGCACTGCCATAGAGTGTTCTGGGGAATGTCCACACGCCCACCATGCACTGTCATAGAGTGTTCTGGGGAATGTCCACACACACACCATGCACTGTCGTAGAGTGTTCTGGGGAATGTCCATGTGCCCACCATGCACGATCATAGAGTGTTCTGGGGAATGACCACACACCCACCATGCACTCTCATAGAGTGTTCTGAGGAATGTCCATGTACCCACCATGCACTGTCATAGAGTGTTCTGGGGAAGGTCCACGCACCAACCATGCACTGTCATAGACTGTTCTGGGGAATGTCTTAGCACACACCATACACTGTCATGGAGTGTTCTGGGGAATGTCCATGCATCCACCATTCACTGTCATAGAGTCATAGAGTGTTCTGGGGAATGTCCACGCATCCACCATGCACTGTCATAGACTGTTCTGGGGAATGTCCACATGCCCCACCATGCACTGTCATAGAGTGTTCTGGGGAATGTTCACGTGCCCAACATGCGCTGTCATAGAGTGTGCTGGGGAATGTCCACATACCCAACATGCACTGTCACAGATGTCCTGGGAAATGTCCACACGCCCACCATGCACTGTCATGGACTGTTCTGGGGAATGTCCAAGCGCCCAACATGCACTGTCATAGAGTGTTCTGGGGAATATCCACAGATACACCATGCACCATCATAGAGTTTTCTGGGGAATATCCATGAGCCCACCATGAACTGTCATAGAGAGTTCTGGGGAATGTCCACGCGCATGCACTCCCATAGAGTGTTCTGGGGAATGTCCACGCATCCACCATGCACTGTCATAGTCTTCTGGGGAATGTCGATGCACCCACCATGCACTGTCATGGAGTGTTCTGTGGAATGTCCACGTACCCACCATGCACTGTCATAGACTGTTCTGGGGAATGTCCACAAACCCACCACGCACTGTCATAGAGTGTTCTGGGGAATGTCCACGCATCCACCATGCACTGTCATAGAGTGTTCTGCAGAATGTCCACATGCCCACCATGCACTTTCATAGATTGCTCTGGGGAATGTCCACATGGCCACCATGCACTGTCATAGAGTGTTCTGGGGAATGTCCACACGCCCACCATGCACTGTCATAGAGTGTGCTGGGGAATGTCTGTGCACCCAACATGCACTGTCATAGATATCCTGGGAAATGTCCACATGCCCACCATGCACTATCATGGACTGTTCTGGGGAATTTCCATGCACCCAACATGCACTGTCATAGAGTGTTCTGGGGAATGTCCACAGATACACCATGCACCATCATAGAGTTTTCTGGGGAATGTCCATGCACCCACCATGAACTGTCATAGAGTGTTCTGGGGAATGTCCACACGCCCACCATGCACTCCCATAGAGTGTTCTGGGGAATGTTCACGCGCCCACCATGCACTGTCATAGAGTATTCTGGGGAATGTCCATGCACCCAACATGCACTTTCATAGAGTGTTCTGGGGAATGTCCACACTCCCACCATCCACTGTCATAGAGTGTTCTGCAGAATGTCTACACACCCACCATGCACTGTCATGGACTGTCCTGTGAAAGGCTCCATGACCCACCATGCACTGTTATAGAGTGTTCTGGAGAAGGTCCAGGCACCCGCCATGCACTGTCATAGAGTGTTCTGGGTAAGGTCCACGCACCCGCCATGCACTGTCATGGAGTGTTCTGGGGAATATCCACACAACCACGATGCACTGTCATAAAGTGTTCTGGGGAATGTCCATGCACCCACCATGCACTGTCATGGAGTGTTCTGGGGAATGTCCACATACCCACCATGCACTGTCATAGAGTGTTCTGGGGAATGTCCACATGCCTACCATGCACTGTCATAGAGTGATCTGGGGAATGTCCACATGCCCACCATGCACTGTCATAGAGTGTTCTGGGGAATGTCCATGCCCTCACCATGCACAGTCATAGAATGTTCTGGGGAATGTCTATGCACCCACCATGCACTGTCATGGACTGTCCTGGGGAAGGTCCATGACCCCACCATGCACTGTTATAGAGTGTTCTGGAGAAGGTCCAGACACCTGCCATGCACTGTCATGGAGTGTTCTGGGGAATATCCACACACCCATGATGCACTCTCATGGAGTGTTCTGGAGAATGTCCACGTGCCCACCATGCACTCTCATAGAGTGCTCTGGGTAATGTCCATGTGCCCAATATGCACTGTCATAGAGTGTTCTGGGGAATGTCCACAGATACACCATGCACCGTCATAGAGTGTTCTGGGGAATGTCCACGTGCCCACCATGCACTGTCATAGTGTTCTGGGGAATGTCCATGTGCCCACCATGCACTGCCATGGAGTGCTCTGGGAATGTCCACAGATATACCATGCACTGTCATAGAGTGTTCTGGGGAGTGTCCATGCGCCCACCATGCACTGTTATAGAGTGTTCTGGGGAATGTCCACAGATATACCATGCACTGTCATAGAGTGTTCTGGGGAGTGTCCACGTGCCCACCATGCACTGTCATAGAGTGTTCTGGGAAATGTCCACAGATATACCATGCACTGTCATAGAGTGTTCTGGGGAGTGTCCACGTGCCCACCATGCACTGTCATAGAGTGTTCTGGGAAATGTCCACAGATATACCATGCACTGTCATAGAGTGTTCTGGGGAGTGTCCACGTGCCCACCATGCACTGTTATAGAGTGTTCTATGGAATGTCCACACACCCAACCATTCACTGTCATAGAGTGTTCTGCAGAATGTCCATGCGCCTACCATACACTGTCCTGGACTGTTCTGGGAAATGTTCACGCACCCACCCTGCACTGTCATAGAGTGTTCTGGGGAATGTCCACGCACCCACCATGCATTGTCATAGTGTTCTGGGGAATGTCCACATGCCCACCATGCACTGTAATAGAGTGTTCTGGGGAATGCCCACATGCCCACCATATACTGTCATGGACTGTTCTGGGGACTGTTCACGCCCCCACCATGCACTGTCATAGTGTTCTGTGGAATATCCATGCACCCACCATGCACTTTCATAGATTGTTCTCAGGAATGTCCATGCACCCACCATGCACTGTCATAGAGTGTTCTGGGGAATGTCCATGCACCCACCATGCACTTTCATAGAATGTTCTAGGCAATGTCCTCATGTCCACCATGCACTGTCATAGAGAATTCCTGAGAATGTCCACATGCCTGCCATACACTGTCCTGTACAGTTCTGGGGATTGTCCATGCACCCACCATGCATTGTCATAGTGTTCTGGGGAATGTGCAAACACCCACCATGCACTGTCACATAGTGTTCTAGGGAATGTCCACACACCCACCATTCACTGTCATAGAGTGTTTGGGGAATGTCCACATGCCCACCATGCACTGTCTTAGAGTGTTTGGGGAATGTCCACATGCCCACCATACACTGTCATAGAGTGTTCTGGGGAATATCCACGTGCCCACCATGCAGTGTCATAGAGTGTTCTGGGGAATGTCCACAGACACACCATGTACTGTCATAGTGTTCTGGGGAATGTCCACATGGCCACCATGCACTGTCACATAGTGTTCTAGGGAATGTCCACACGCACACCATGCACTGTCATAGAGTGTTCTGGGGAATGTCCACACACCCACCATGCACTGTCATAGAGTGTTCTGGGGAATGTCCACATGCCCACCGTGCACTGTCACATAGTGTTCTAGGGAATGTCCACACACCCACCATTCACTGTCATAGAGTGTTCGGGGTAATGTCCACATGCCCACCATGCACTGTCATAGTGTGTTTGGGTATTGTCTACATGCCCACCATACACTGTCCTGGACTGTTCTGGGCTTTGTCTACCCAGCTACCCACACTCCATGCACTATCATAGAGTGTTCTAGGGAATGTCCACACGCCCACCATGTACTGTCATAGAGTGTTTGGGGAATGTCCACATGCCCACTGTGCACTGTCATAGAGTGTTTGGGGAATGTCCACATGCCCACCATACACTGTCCTGGACTGTTCTGTGCTTTGTCCACCCAGCTACCCACACTCCATGCACTGTCATCGAGTGTTTGGGAATGTCCACACGCCCACCATGCACTGTCCTGGACTGTTCTGGGCTTTGTCCACCCAGCTACCCACACTCCATGCACTGTCATAGAGTATTCCTGGGAATGTCCACACACCCACCATACACTGTCGTAGAGTGTTCTAGGGAATGTCCATGTACCCACCATGCACTGTCATAGAGTGTTTGGGGAATGTCCACACGCCCACCATGCACTGTCATAGAGTGTTTGGGGATGTCCACATGCCCACCATGCACTGTCGTAGAGTGTTCTGGGGAATGTCCACAGGCCCACCATACACTGTCCTGGACTGTTCTGGGCTTTGTCCACATAGTTACCCACACTCCGTGCACTGTCATGGAGTATTCCTGGGAATGTCCACATGCCCACCATACACTGTCCTCGACTGTTCTGGGCTTTGTCCATCCAGCTACCCACACTCCATGCACTGTCATGGAGTATTCCTGGGAATGTCCACGTGCCCACCATACACTCTCCTGGACTGTTCTGGGCTTTGTCCACCCAGCTACCCACATTCCGTGCCCTGTCATGGAGTATTCCTGGGAATGTCCATGCGCCCACCATGAACATAGTGTTCTGGGGAATATCCACACGCCCACCATACACTGTCCTGGACTGCTCTGGGCTTTGTCCACCCAGCTACCCACACTCCGTGCACTGTCATAGAGTATTCCTGGGAATGTCCACATGCCCAGCATACACTGTCCTGAACTGCTCTGGGCTTTGTCCACCCAGCTACCCACACTCCGTGCACTGTCATGGAGTGCTCTGGGGAATGTGCACATGCCCACCATGCACTGTCATAGAGTGTTTGGGGAAGGTCCAAGTACCCACCATGCACTGTCATGGAGTGCTCTGGGCTTTGTCCACCCAGCTACCCACACTCCGTGCACTGTCATAGAGTATTCCTGGGAATGTCCACACGCCCACCATGCACTGTCATATAGTGTTCTGGGGAATGTCCACATGCCCACCATACACTGTTACATAGTGTTCTGGGGAATGTCCACATGCCCACCATGCACTGTCCTGGACTGCTCTGGGCTTTGTCCACCCAGCTACCCACACTCCGTGCACTGTCCTGCACTGCTCTGGGCTTTGTCCACCCAGCTACCCACACTCCGTGCACTGTCATGGACTGATCCTTCTTAGAGAATCCCTGCCCTCAGTCTCGTCACACTTTGCTCATCCTATCCTCAACTTCTGCATCCCCTTGGAAACCGCTGGCCTTTACAAACATTCTAGAATGTTACATAGGATTTGATGACCCAAGAGAACAACCAACCTGCAGGGACTTACTTGATTACAGTTTTCCCTGTGGTTCTGACACACTTTAGTTCTGGGTCTTTCACAGTCTTTTTTTTTTTTTCAGTCTTTTATAAGAAATTATTGATTCTTTGAGAATATCATATATTGTCCTCGTATTCCAATCCCCCTTCTCCACCCCACCTTACTACCAGCCTGCTTCATGTCCTCTATTATTTTTTATTTTTTTAAGACCTATGTAGTTTAATTTGTATCCACAAATACTCTTGGGTATGGGTCTGTCTCCTGGATCCTATACTTTTACATGTTAAAAAGTAGTATAAGTTTCACAGTGCTCACTTCTACAAAATAGGTTTTGTGTTGTCCTCTGGGACTGGAGGAAACCAGTGAATGAGAGGTGGGGTAAAGGCGGAATAAGATTCCTCTGTGCTTGAAGCCTCTCAAGTTTCAGTTCCTTCCCTCCCTCTTCTTTGGGCCCCCAGTGAATTAAACCAGCAAGAGAAATAAGTTGGATGAAGAAGAACCAATCTCCCCAAATCTAATTATGATTCTTCTTCGAAAACACCCCTTCTATGAATAAAAATTAAGTGCACAGCAAGGTAAGAAACTAGTGTTCATTCAAGCACATAAACAAAACACAGAGCTAAAATCTATAACAAAAGGAATTCATCTGAAGCTGTATTCAGAAAACTACCCTAATATTTTCACAGGTAAAAGAAATGACATGACATACAGAAATAACTCTTTCATCTCTTCAATAGCTGAGGTAGAACTAAGGATGCAAACCTGTGATGTCTAGATTCCAGAGATCTCTACCAACACACACTGCTGCATTAAACAGAGAATTTATTCAGCTACCTATTTTTAAGTGACACTTGGAAAATTAACACCATCAAATTTTCTAAAAATAGAGCAAATTGGCTTTGTTTCACTTGTTAGAGACACGCACAGCACATCCACCCACTGCCTGCTTACTTAACTGCAGGAAGTCATGGAGATGCAAAGTTACATAAAGAATAAAACAAAGTTAAATTCCTCTCAAAGATATATGTGAACAGCAATGGCTTTGGCCCTATTGGAAAATCATTTTTCAAGATATACTCTGAGATCTACATGCTACTATTCAAGAAAACACAAGAAAAAAATATGGAATGTGGCCTACATAGCTCCATACCATAAAAGAGAAGAAATAAAGTCCATGAGATAATAGATCAAGGAACATACAGCACTGTGTAACTAAGGAAAAAGTGCTATCTAAATGCTATAAATATTTAAATTATGAGATGAAAAATAAGGAAAGGTTTTTAAAAGACAGTAGGAGTCTGACATTGGATGGGATTTGGACTATTGATAAGGAGGAAGAGGAGGGCCTGTCTAAATGTAAAGTAAAAAAATAAAACCAATGAAAGAGAGTTATGGTGAGAAGCTGAAAAATTGTGTCTCTCAGCTTTCTATCACTGTAGTAAATGCCCAAGGTGATCAACCTGGTTGATTAAAAGGTTGTTTGATGAAAAAGCTTGTTTTGGTTTAAACTTCTACAGGCTTCAGCTCATGACTGGTTGGCACATCCTGTTATTTTGCACCTATGGAGGAAATGAGTGGCAAAGCAGAACTGCTTGCCCCATCACAGGAGGAAGGAAAAAGAGAGGAAGGGGCTAAGGTGCCACTCTCCCCTTCACAGCAAATGGCAGGAAGCCCTCTTTTTTAAAGGTGCCTCTTCCTCCCAATAGCGTCACACTGGGGACCAAGTCTTTTGATATCTGGGCCTTTGGGGGATAGTCCAGACCTAAGCTATAGAAGTCATCTGGAGACATAAGATGAATGAGGACACTCTCTGCCCTGAGAGGTTCCAGTAGAAGAATATGAAACCAGTCAGCAGTCAGAGAACCAGAATAAGGAACTGATACATTGGTGCCTGGGTTGGATATAAAAAGCTTCCACAGAGAAAGCTGAAGATTAAAGACAGCACTCCCAAGAAGTGTGGAATCAGGTCCTGTGGCAAACTACAAGCTTGGGATGAGTTTGCTTTTGTAAAACTGAACTCAGTATCTATTTTCAGATCCATTCTGTTCAAAGGAAAGAACTAAGTCTTATCCAATTCAAGGTAATCTCGGTGTCCAGTTTCCCCTTGCTCAAGGGTTGCTTCTAAATTCTAGGGGACTTTAATGTGCTGCATTTGCGGACAGAGAAGAGGAGGACTGGGAAGGAGTTCTCAAATTTTATCATATAAAAAACCCACAGCTCTTCCACCCGCAAGTTCACCTAAACCCTGCTGCAGTAATCCAGCTCAATCCTGATGCAAGCTTTCTGCATACCTGGCTCCCTCATGGATATATACATGCCCTCTGGTCATGGAAACGTCCCCTGAGTATGTCCCAAAGTGACCCTTGACACCAGAATTTGCAGTACTATGCCTGTCCTCTGGCTCGGTAGCCTCCAGCACAGTTCTCTGGCAGAGAGATCCCTGTTACCACCCCAAACTCTTTTCTGAGGGGAGGGAAAATTGATCTGGAATATTGGGATCCATTGCTTTCATGCCTGGGATGAAACATGGAATTAAAAGTCAAGAAAACAATTTTTTTTCATGAGGGAATAGAAAGCTCAATTTCCAAACAAGAATAAATATGTTAAGAAATAACAGGGAGAGGGGCGTGCCTAACTGTCCTACATGAAGCCAAGCAGTTTGGAAAAAGGATACAAACTAGGAGATCTCTAGGAATGAGTATTTAATGGGTAAATTTACAAGCATTAAAAGGAAAACTTTGCAGTAAGAAAGGATATTAAATCAGTCCTGAGTTTTCTACCCTTAATCTTAGCAGAAGTTGGCATTGTCAAAGAGTAGCTATGGAATATATTGGCTAAGCTAATATATTCCAATATTGAATCTATTCAAGAAGAAGATATTTAATCAAAATCATCTAAAACTCAAATTCTGTTTTTGTACAATGAAGACTAATACTAGAACAGGGTCAAGTCCCAAGACCATGGAACAAAAGGAAAGAACTCAAGTATTCGAATTTGGGGCTTCCCAATGAATTCTGAACCAGGTTGGTGATTTGGAGATTTATTTCCATGCATCCCATGTACCCAGAACTACACAGATAAAGATTTTGGTGGTATCTAAATACTAAGGTCTAAACTTGAGTTCTTAAGGTTCCCATGATCTAAAAAATATGCACAAAAAGTGCTGTCTTCAAATTATGTAATTTACTAAAATAAAAGGTTTAAATGTATCCGAACTGAAAATATTCATCTACATTTGATCTCAATTCAGCCTTTTGAAAACCGTCTCATCACTTTTTCTGTTTTCCTTTTTTTCTATTACTTCTTTTTTTTTCTTCATTTTTTTAACAATAAGTAATAATTTATGAGTACAAGCATCCTTCATGTAAAACTAATTTGCAAGTAGTTGTGCCCAAACCCACTCATCCAAAGTGTCCCACTATCCAGCTGGGGGGGGGGGGGCTTGTATGTTCAATCAAGTTGATCAAATAAGTGTCCAGACTATATTGCTGTAGTTTCACCATTTACCCTAATCACAGCCCTTACATTCTACCATGCCCCAATTCAACTCAGCTATATTTCCCTTTCCCTTCCCCCCACCCCCACCCCATCCCAGATCATGTATTCTTGCCATAACTGTCTTGCATCTTTCTTGTTTTTTTTTTCCTTCATTTTTAGCTTAAGTGATAATCCATGATACCAGCATCCTTCGTGCAAAACCAATCTGCAGGCTGTGTGCCCAACCCCCCACAGCCCACCATCCAGTGGGGGGGTGACAGGTTGTTTGTTCAATCAAGTTGATCAAATGAGTGTCCAGACTTACACCGCTGTAGTTTACCATTCACCCCAATCGCAGCCTTTACATCCTACCATGCCCCCTTCTTCGCAGATTGTTCCCTAGGCTTAGAAAATGGCACAGGTGGATGAGAAGAAAAACAGTCCACTCTCTCTGGAGCTGTTGAACTTGGACTCTGGTCAATTCTGGCTGTTTTCCTTTCATGGCTGACAGTTTGTCCAGGAGTAACCTTCGATCCTACATAATGAAGCACAAGTAATTAGATATATAGTATTTTAGCAGCACTATAGTTATGGTAGGTTACTTTGGCATGACACATATGTTTGGATGAATATATTAATCCATGAATTACATTTTTTCCCCTTGTTAAATATGACAGGGTCTTATGTGGCTTAAACATCTCCTAACCGTAGAGGATGTAAGCTTGTGGCATCAGCCATGGGTTATTCCTCCAAGGAGAGAGCCAATAGCCAATTAGATTTGGGATTTACAGGCACATGGCTGCCTCTGCTGCACAGTATTTCCAGGCAGGTGAGGTGTAGCTGGTGCTGACGGTGGAGTCTTGCTTGACTCAGGGGACCCGTATTTGCTTTATAAATTATATATTCTTAATAAACTATTTTAGCAGGTGATAAGTATGGTAGAAAATGGAAAAAAGTGGCAGCCAGTGACCGGCCGGTCGGGTTTGGTACCTCTGTGGCTTTGTGTGGGCCGGCTCTGAGGCACAGGAACCTGGAGTCACTCAGGCAGGTACCAGGCGCAGGCTAAAAAGCCCAAAACAACCCCCCCCCCCAACTGGAGTTGGTGAGAGAGTATCCAACTGGACTTTTTTTGGAGAACCTTCAGAACAGGAGAAGAGTGACTTAGGCCTCCAATATCCAATATATAAACAAATTGAAAGCCTGAAACCTAGACCCGTCAATACTCCATAAACAGAAGGAGGAAAGAGAAAAAAAAAGCTTCAGAAGGAGGCAAGCAAAACTATCCACTAACATAGTGAAAGAGACATTTGTGATTTGTATCACAAAAGGGAACCCACATGCCAGGACACTAGAAGGGACAACATGGGAAATGCACAAGATAATTCAGCACCAGGCTCTACCAAACCGTAGGAGATAGCTACAATGGGATCCCCCTGAGGTGACCCAAGAACAATCTTATAAGGAATAATTGCAGACCTATGCAGAGAAATTAAAGAAATAAAGAAGAATTCAGAGAACTAAAGAGAGAGAAGAAAAACTCAAAAAGGACCTAGAGGGATACAATGATAAACTTCGGAATGAACATAAAGGAACAGATTGGACAAAACTCAGAAAGAACTAGAGGAGGAAAAAAAACAAACTCTGAAAGGAAGTAGAAGCACTGAAAAAGGAAGCCAACCAACGAAGTAAGGAGCACAAGAAGAGATGAGAAGCTCAAAAAGGAAATGGGAAATACTAAAGAAAAACACAGGATGAAATGAAACAGGAATTAGAAACACTCATCTAATCAAGAAAAAGAAAGGAAAAACCTCTGAAGTAGAATGGAGGAAGCAAACAAGAATATCAGATCTGGAAGATAACACAGAGCAACTAAAAAGCTCAAATAAAGAATATGGAAAAATTTAAAAATACACAAAAGTGGAACAAAAAACCAGGAAATAGGGACACAATGAAAAGATCAAACCTCTGCATCATAGGAATAGAGGAAGGAGAAGAATCTCAAGAGATAGTATTGATCAGATCTTCAACAGAATAATAGATGAAAACTTCCCCAAACGAAAATCAAGACAAACCCATACAAAGTGTAAGAAGCACATAGAGCTATCAAACAGAAGATCAGAAAAGAACTCCCCTATGGCAGAAATGTCTATAAATATTTCAAAAATACTTCACAACCATTACTACTCAAGTTGTTTTAGAAGGATACAAATGGGAGGAGTTAGTCCCAGAATTCCTTCTATGAAGGCAGCATCACGCCATTACCAAAACAAGTAAGATGCCAACCAAAAGGAAACTATAGACCCTTCTCCTTAATGAACACAGATGCCAACATCCTAACACAGGCATACTGGCAAATCAATACGACCCACCATCAAGAAGATCATCCATCATGACAAGTTGATTCATCCCAGAGATGCAGGGATGGTTAAACATATGAAATCAATAAATATCCTCAAATATATAAATGAGACTGAAAGCCAAACAACACCCACATCATCATCTCAATTGATGTGGAGAAACCTTTGATAAAATTCAGCATTACCCCCTTTTCATTGTTTAAAGTCCTAAAGGGAATTGGACTGGAGGAAATCATTCTCAATGTAATTAAAGAGCCATTACAGAAACACAAACCCACACTATCATCTCGTAAATGAAGAAACGACAGAAGCCTTAACCTTAAAGGTAGAACTCAGCAAGGCTGCCCCTGTCACACTCCTTTTCAATATAGTGCTGAAACCCTGCTGGGCAATCAAGGCAAGAAAAGGAAATTAAAGGAGTATCTAATTGGAAAGAGGAAGTCCAGCTATCCTTTCTGCTGAGTCTGATTGTCTTCCTAAGGGATGCTAAGAACTCCACCGAAAAAAACTGCCTAGAAATGATTAAGAGCTTCACTAAAGTGGCAGGAATACAAAATAAATCTAGAAAAAATCAGTAGCCTTCTTTACACCACACAACAAGCAACTGAAGGGACTACAAGGAGACCATTCCTACTCAAAATATCCTCAAAAACAATCAAATACTTAGGAACAAACTAACCAAGGACACCACGGATCTCTACAACAAAAATTTAAACCCTGAAAAAGAAATTGAGGAAGACATAGAAGATGGACAAACCCTCCCATGGCTCATGGATTGGCATATAAATATAGTAAAAATGTCCATTCTTACCCAAACTCCCTGTTACAGATTCAGTGCACTCCCAATTAAAATCCCCAATAATTTCTTCACGGGCTTGGAAAAAAAATCCTCAATTTTCATTTGGAAAAACAAATGACCCCGAATAGCTAAAGCAGCCCTGAGCAAAAGAGCAATACAGGGGGATCGCTCTACCAGACATCACACTATACTCCAGGGCTATAGCGTTCATAAAAACAGCTGCGTACTGGCACCAAAAAACCAAACCAGTTGACCAATGGAATAAAAACTGAAGTTCCACACCTGAGCACATACAATTTCAGCCACCTCAATTGACCAGGGTGCCACGAAGACACAATGGAAGAAGACAGCATTCTTCCGTAAGTGGTGTTGTCAAAAATGGATCACCACTTGAAGACTGACTTAAACCCCTACTCTCGCCTGCTACAAAAGTCAATTCAGTTGGATCAAAGGGACCTCAATGTGAATCCAAAACTCTGGAGGTGATAGAGAAACTTGGCAGCAGACTACAAGACCTAGGCGTAGGAAAGGACTTCCTAAATTCAGACAACAGCTGCACAATAAATACGATCGACAATTGACAAATGGACTCATTAACTCAAAAGCTTCTCACAACAAAAGAGACAATAAGGAGTGAAGAGAAAACCCACCGAGTGGAGGAAACCTTCCACTGCAGATACATCTGGAAAAGCACTAATTTCCAGAGTATACAAGATTACTCCAAAAAACAAGAAAGAAAAACATGTTTTTCTTTCTTGTTTTTTGAGTATCTTGTATACTCTGGAAATTAGTGCTTTGTCAGATGTATCTGCAGTGAAGGTTTCCTCCACTCGTGGTTTTCTCTTCACTTCCTTATTGTTCTTTTGTTGTGAGAAGCTTTTGAGTTTAATGAGTCCATTTGTCAATTGTCGATCGTATTTATTGTGCAGCTGTTGTCTGATTTAGGAAGTCTTTCCTACGCCTAGGTCTTGTAGTCTGCTGCCAGTTTCTCTATCACCTCCAGAGTTTTGGATTCACATTGAGGTCTTTGATCCAACTGGAATTGACTTTTGTACAGGCGAGAGTAGGGGTTTAATCATCTTCTACAGTGGTGATCCATTTTTGACAAACCACTTAACTGAAGAATGCTGTCTTTCTTCCATTGTGTCTTCTGGCCCCTGTCAATATGAGGTGGCTGAAATTGTATGTGCTCAGGTTGGAACTTCAGTTTTATTCCATTGGTCAACTGGTTTGTTTTTGTGCCAGTACCAAGCTGTTTTTATGACTATAGCCCTGAGTATAGTTGATGTCTGGTAGAGCGATCCCCCCTGTATTGCTCTTTTGCTCAGGGTGCTTTAGCCTATTCGGGGTCTTTGTTTTTCCAAATGAAATTGAGGATTTTTTTCCAAGCCGTGAAGAAATCTTGGGGATTTAATTGGATGCACTTGAATCTGTAACAGGAGTTTGGGTAGAATGGACATTTTACTATATTTATATCCAATCCATGAGCATGGGAGCGGTTTGTCCATCTTCTATGTCTTCCTCAATTTCCTTTTTCAGGGTTTAAATTTTTGTTGTAGAGATCCTTGTGGTTCTTGGTTAGTTTGTTCCTAAGTATTTATTGTTTTTGAGGCATATTTTGAGTAGAATGTCTCCTTGTAGTCCCTTCAGTTGCTTGTTGTGTGGTGTAAAGAAAGGCTACTGATTTTTCTAGATTTATTTTGTATCCTGCCACTTTAGTGAAGCTCTTAATCATTTCTAGGAGTTTTCTGGTGAGTTCTTAGCATCCCTTAGGTAGACAATCAACATCAGCAAAAGGGATAGCTTGACTTCCTCTTTCCAATTAGAACTCCTTTAATTTCCTTTTCTTGCCTATTGCCCTAGCAGGGTTTCAGCACTATATTGAAAAGGAGTGTGACAGGGGCAGCCTTGCTGAGTTCCTACCTTTAAGGTTAGGCTTCTGTCGTTTCTCCATTTACGATGATATTGGCGTGGTTTCCTGTATATGGCTTTAATTACATTGAGAATGATTCCCCAGTCCAATTCCCTTTAGGACTTTAAACAGAAGGATGCTGAATTTTATCAAAGGTTTCTC
This sequence comes from Rhizomys pruinosus, assembly GCA_009823505.1. Classification (NCBI taxonomy): domain Eukaryota; kingdom Metazoa; phylum Chordata; class Mammalia; order Rodentia; family Spalacidae; genus Rhizomys; species Rhizomys pruinosus. Next base: position 3,416,424 of record VZQC01000544.1, on the reverse strand, counting down.
CACATCAATTGAGATGATGGTGGTTTGTTTTGTCTTTCAGTCCATTTATATATTTGAGATATTTATTGATTTTCATATGTTGAACCATCCCTGCATCTCTGGATGAATCCACTTGGTCATGATGGATGATCTTCTTGATGTGGGTCTGTATGTGATTTGCCAGTATCCTGTTTAGATGTTGGCATCTGTGTTCTTAAGGAGAAGGTCTATAGTTCTCCTTTTGGTTGCATCTTACTGTTTTGGTAATGGCGTGATGCTGCTTCATAGAAGGAATCTGGGACAACTCCTCCATTTGTATCCTTCTAACAACTTGAGTAGTAATGGTTGAAGTCTTTTTGAAATATTTATAGATTTCTGCCTGGGAGTTTTTTTCTGATCTTTCTGTTTGAGTCTATGTGCTTCTTACTATTTGTATGGGTTTGTCTATTTTTTTTTGGGGAAGTTTTTCTATTATTCTGTTGAAGATCTGATCAATATATCTCTTGAGATTCTTCTCCTTCCTCTATTCCTATGATGCAGAGGTTTGATCTTTTCATTGTGTCCCATATTTCCTGGTTTTGTTCCACTTTTGTGTATTTTTAAATTTTTCATATTCTTTATTTGAGCTTTTTAGTTGCTCTGTGTTATCTTCCAGATCTGATATTCTTGTTTGCTTCCTCCATTCTACTTCAGAGGTTTTTCCTTTCTTTTTCTTGATTAATGAGTGTTTCTAATTCCTTTTCATTTCATCCTGTGTTTTCTTTAGTATTTCCCATTTCCTTTTTGAGCTTCTCAATCTCTTCTTGGTGCTCCTTACTTCGTTGTTGGCTTCCTTTTTCAGTGCTTCTACTTCCTTTCAGAGTTTGTTTTTTTTCCTCCTCTAGTTCTTTCTGAGTTTTGTCCAATCTGTTCCTTTATTTCATTCCGAAGTTTTCATTGTATCCCTCTAGGTCCTTTTTGAGTTTTTCTTCTCTCTCTTTAGTTCTCTGAATTCTTCTTTATTTCTTTAATTTCTCTGCATAGGTCTGCAATTATTCCTCTTAAGATTGTTCTTGGGTCACCTCAGGGGATCCCATTGTAGCTATCTCTACGGTTTGGTAGAGCCTGGTGCTGAATTATCTTGTGCATTTCCCATGTTGTCCCTTCTAGTGTCCTGGCATGTGGGTTCCCTTTTGTGATTCAAATCACAAATGTCTTTTCACTATGTTAGTGGATAGTTTTGCTTGCCTCCTTCTGAAGCTTTTTTTTTTTCTTTCCTCCTTCTTGTTTATGGAGTATTGACTGGTCTAGGTTTCAGGCTTTCAATTTTGTTTATATATTGGATATTGGAAGCCTAAGTCACTCTTCCTGTTCTGAAGGTTCTCCAAAAAAAAGTCCAGTTGGATACTCTCTCACCAACTCCAGTTGGGGGGGGGGGTGTTGTTGCTTTTTAGCCCTGCCCTGTACCTGCCTGGAGTGACTTCCGGGTTCCTGTGCCTCAGGAGCCGGCCCACACAAAGCCACAGAGGTACCAAACCCGACCGGCCGGTCACTGGCTGCCACTTTTTTCCATTTTCTACCATACTTATCACCTGCTAAAATAGTTTATTAAGAAATATATATTTATAAAGCAAATACGGGTCTCCCTGAGTCAAGCAAGACTCCACCGTCAGCACCAGCTACACCTCACCTGCCTGGAAATACTGTGCAGCAGAGGCAGCCATGTGCCTGTATATCCCAAATCTAATTGGCTATTGGCTCTCTCCTTGGAGGAATAACCCATGGCTGATGCCACAAGCTTACATCCTCTACAGGTTAGGAGATGTTTAAGCCACATAAGACCCTGTCATATTTAACAAGGGGAAAAAATGTAATTCATGGATTAAATATTCATCCAAACATATGTGTCATGCCAAAGTAACCTACCATAACTATAGTGCTGCTAAAATACTATATATCTAATTACTTGTGCTTCATTAGTAGGATCGAAGGTTACTCCTGGACAAACTGTCAGCCCATGAAAGGAAAACAGCCAGAATTGACCAGAGTCCAAGTCAACAGCTCCAGAGAGAGTGGACTGTTTTTCTTCTCATCCACCTGTGCCTTTTCTAAGCCTAGGGAACAATCTGCGAGAAGGGGGCATGGTAGGATGTAAAGGCTGCGATTGGGGTGAATGGTAAACTACAGCGGTGTAAGTCTGGACACTCATTTGATCAACTTGATTGAACAAACAACCTGTCACCCCCCCACTGGATGGTGGGCTGTGGGGGGTTGGCACACAGCCTGCAGATTGTTTTGCACGAAGGATGCTGTACTCATGGATTATCACTTACAGCTAAAAAATGAAGGAAAAAAAAAACAAGAAAGATGCAAGACAGTTATGGCAAGAATACATGATCTGGGATGGGGTGGGGGTGGGGGGAAGGGAAAGGGAAATATTGCCCTGAGTTGAATTGNCAAAGATGAATAACTGGAAAAGAATGGAGCAAAGAAAATGATCACTAAGATAATAAGAAGAACTACTGCATCACGAGGAGGATGAGTGTGGGTGAGAAAATCTTGACAAGACACTGTTCAACATCACTAAATAATTAGGATGCACAATTAAGACCACTCTATGATACCATATCACTTGAAAAGCTGGCCAGTAGTCTCAAAGAAAACAAAAAATAATCAAGTGCTGGAGAGGTTGTGGGAAAAGGGGAACAACCATCCATTCCTGGTGAGAGATGTAACTTGTAAAGCCATATGGAAAGCGTGTGGAGAACCTTGGAAGACTGAAAATATGAGCTTGTCATTTGAACAGTCATACCACCCTTGGTAATACACAAGAACTCATCTGAACTCGAAAGAAATACATGCACAGTAATATTTATTGCATGCTTGTTCACATAGCAAAAGCTGTGAAACCAACCAAATGCCCCTCAACTGATGAGTGGATTAGAAAATGTGGTACATGATTACACATCGGAGTTTCTATGCAGCGGTAAAGGAAGATCACTCATGAACTTTGCAGGTAAATGATGGAGCTAGAAATTAATAAGATGAAGTATACAACATCCCAGAAAACATGAATGTATCCCTCATATGTGGATGGTAGCACCACCTATAACCCAATTAAATATTGCTTGTGGAGAGGGATGCCATATTAAGAAACAACAACCAGAAAGACCTTGCTTTGAGTCAAAAACGACTTAATGGTGAATTTGGAGGGGTCGGAGGGTGCGGAGAGGACAAGCTGAATGTATAATTTGATTATTTTTACAGAAAAAAGTAATTCATGGATTAACATACATCCAAACATTGTGTCTATCAAAGTAACTACCATAACTATTATGATGCTTTAAATACCTATATATCTAATTGCAGTGTTCTTCATAGTAGGAGAAGTTATCCCGGACAAATTGTCAGCCATGAAAGGAAACAGCCAGAATTGACCAGAGTCCAAGTCAAACAGCTCCAGAGAAAGTGGACTGTTTTCTTCTACTCCACCTGTGCCCTTTTCTAAGCCTAGGGAACAATCTGCGAAGAGGGGGCTGGTAGAATGTAAGGGCTGGATTGGGTGAATGGTGAAACTACAGCTTAGTCTGGACACTCATTTGTCAACTTGATTGAACAACAACCCCTCACCCCCACTGGATTAGTGGGACACTTGGATGAGTGGGTTTGGGCAAACTAACTGCAAATTAGTTTTACATGAAGGATGCTTGTGAACTCATAAATTATACTTATTGCTTAAAAAATGAAGAAAAAAAAAATGATAAGAAAAAAGGAAAACAGAAAAAGTGATGAGACGGTTTCAAAAGGCTGAAATGAGATGCAAAATGTAGGATGAATTATTTCGAGTTCGGATAAATATTAAAACCTTGTTATTATTATAAAATTACATAATTTGAAGACAGCACTTTTGGTGCATCATTTTTTAGATCATCGGGAACCTTAAGAACATCAAGTTTAGACCTTGAGTAATATAGATACACCAACAATCTTTATCTGATGTAGGTTCTGGGTACATGGGATGCATGGAAATAAATCTCCAAATCACCAACCTGGTTCAGAATTCATTGGGAAGCCCCAAATTCGAATACTTGAGTTCTTTCCTTTTGTTCCATGGTCTTGGGACTTGACCCTGTTCTAGTATTAGTCTTCATTGTACAAAAACAGAATTTGAGTTTTAATGATTGTTGATCTAAATATCTTCTTCTTGAATAGATTCAATAGTTGGAATATATTAGCTTAGCGCAATATATTCCATAGCTACTCTTTGACAATGCCAAACTGCTGCTAAGCATTAAAGGGTAGAAAACTTCAGGACTAGATTTAATAATGCCCCTTATCTTACTCTGGAGAGCAAGAGTATTTCACCTTTTAATGCTTGTAAATTTACCGCCATCAGTAACAAGGTACTCACTCTCTAGATCGATTCTCCTAGTTATGTAAATCCTTTTACCAAACTGCTTGGCTTCATGTAGGACAGTTAGGCACGCCCCTCTCATCCTGTTATTATCTTAACATATTATAATTCTTTGTTTGGAAATAGCGTATGATTCTTTCACAGTATTGAAAAAAAATGTTTTCTGATTTTTAATTCACATGATTCATCCCCAGGCATGAAAGCAAATGGATCCAATATTCCAAGATCAATTTTCCTCTCCACTAAGCGAAAAGCAGCTTTGGGTCGTGAGTGAAAGACAGGGAGATCCTGCCTCAGAAAATGATGTACGAAATGCACAAAGCATCAATAAAAATTAAATTAAAAAAAAAGAAATATATATTTATTTATTATCCTCTTGCCTGGCTAACATGCAGGTTTTATGAGAGAAAGAATCTTCATTACTTTGTACATTAGAAAACATTGCTCAAGCCGGGCGTGGTGGTACATGCCTTTAATCCTAGCACTTGGGAGGCAGAGGCAGGTGGATCTTTGTGAGTTCAAGGCCAGCCTGGTCTACAGAGTGAGTTCCATGACAGCCAGGGCTACAGGGAGACCCTGTCTCAAAAAGACAAAAACAAACAAACAAACAAACAAACAAACAAAAAAACCCAGAAAATATTGCTCAATAGTTAGTTTTTGAGCAGTTTAGTTAGTTACATCTAAATTTATAACAACTCATGCTTAATGCTTGGGAGATATAATTCAAGCATAATGAAACACTTTTAGATTAATAGTCCAGAGCTTCACTGGCATAAAAGTAAATTAGGTGTTCATTAGACCCTGGAGAACCAAAAAACGGGCATTTTAATAAAGAATTAATTCTGGCATCTTTAAGCAGCTGATACAGTGTAGTCCACACTAAAAATGAATCAAGAGTTGGAGACCATGACCTTCAGGTGCCACTAAGACCCTCGTTGTTTGAGAAAGGTGAACAACATAAGGAAATACATCTCCGAGGGTCTGGTATGGATAATCACATATGCTCTGATTTCAAGATAGTAATGGCTGTGTGGTGCCCAGAGGACAGTGTTCTACAAACCTGAGGGACTCTGGAAATGGGTAAGACATCTAAGGGATCACAGAAGGGACAAAATGGGGGGGGTCAGATCTGAAGATTGTGGGGTAGATGAGACACCAGATCCACCTGGCTCCAGAGAACAGCTCTTAATTTCTACCCCCGACGGAAAGTGACAGGTCCTGAAGCCAGGTTGGACGACCATGGAGCTGATATCTTTCAGTCTGCACCAACGTTCTCCTGGCTGTGTTGTCTTTGGTTGTAAGAAGTACTTGGGGGACCTCATAATAAACATTTATTCTTACTCCTGTGGAAGAGAGGGAGGCCTTGTGGGCTCATGAGACTTATGTGTCTTCTCTCCTCCTGAGATATGAAAGTGGTTAATGATTCCCTGGAGTGGAGCCCTGCTTTGGTGGTACAGCTGCTGGTAAGTTCCCAAAGCAATTCCAATAAACTCACAGCTTCACCAAAAGCAAAGCAAAAGAAGGAGGGGAGGGGAAGAGAAGGGGAAGGAGAAAGGGAAAGGGAGGGGAAGGGAAGGGGAAAGAAGGGAGGGAAACACATCTGGGGTTGACAAGATGATTCATTGGGTAAATTTACTTGTTGCACAGACCTGAATTTGATCCCCAGAACACATGATAAGGCAGAAGGAGAGAACTGATTCCAAAGTTGTCCTCTGAGCTCACACAGGCACTGTGGGCACATGTATGCATGTGTGCAAATAATAATAATAATAATAATAATAATAATAATAATAATACTTTAAGTGATGCTTCTTTATTTTTTAAGTGATGCTCCTAAGGAAATAATGGTATAGGCACGATTCATAAATAAATAAAAAAGAAATGCGTCTGAGTGCTCTCTCCATTGGCAATACGAATCTCAGTCCCCTCTATTTTCAGAGCGCCTTTTTATTTCTATTGAGGTTGCTCACTCTCAGTCTCTCATCCCAGAGTCATATTCTCTCTCTGCTTATCTCACACTGAGTATCTCTCATCCAGAAAACTGCCCCTCCCAACAGAACTTGTCATATACAGAGAGAGAAGCCAGGCCTCTCCTGGCCACCAGCACATGCCAAGCCCAGCAGTGGCCTGGCACACATAAATGAGTCCTGATATGAATAGAGCAGGGCATGGCCAGCCTGGAATTAACTGTTCTGTGTATGGGGCCTGGGCACATACCCAGCAGTGAAATGTATTCAATGCATCCAGGATAATTTCCCACAAAACTAGAGAAAATGGTTTTCTCTGTCAAGTGCCTGAGTCAGGAATCTGGTGCCTTGGAATTGATACCAGGACTCTGATAGAAGATGAAACAAAGGGATGAGATAAAGACTCCATTCATTTAAAGTGACTTGCCTCATTTCCCAAGGACCTGTTGCCACAGCAACTTGACGATCAAAACATGGTAGACCATCTTGACCTTCCTTAAAGCTTCTGCTTCTACACTACCACTGACCACTACAAACAGCTCTGCTGCACGCTGAAAGAGTATTAAATAAAAAGGTAAGAGATCAGTGACCACTGGGATAGTGAGGCGCTAAGCTAGATCTTCAAAGATTCGGAGCTTGGAGAACCAGGGACAGAGGTTAGACAAGAGCATGGGCATGAGCAGAGAAGCAGAGCCGACTGCGGCTGGAGAGACACTGCACTAGGAAGGAGGCATGGTGTGTCCATCTCCTTCCACGAGTCACCTTAATGTCAGATAAGACATCTGGCACTGTGGACAATCTGAGCCATCAATAAAAGCATTTGAAAGAGAGCCTGGAGAGAAGGCTCAGCAGTTAGGAGCATCAGCTGCTACAGAGAATCAGGGTTAGGTTCCCAGCACCCTCAGGGTAGCTAACAACTATCTATAACTCCAGTTCCAGGGACTATAACAGCCTCTTCTGGACTCTGCAGGCATTACATCCATGGGTGCACTTACATACATGAAAAAAAAAAAAAAAACGCTTATACACATAAAATAAAAATAAATCAAAAAACTTAAAAGCATTTGAATGAAAAAAAAAAAAAAAAACACGGAATCCAGTATTTCCTACAGGTGCACTTGGTGGCTGTGGATAGACTGACATGGAATTTAGAATGATCTGACAAAGATAGGTGGAAGAACAGTGTAAGGTTCACAATTCACAATGAAGATACCCACTCATGTATGGGCAACTGCAGTGAAGGAAAGTGGGCAGAGAGGAAGGAGTCCTGTCAGTCGTCCTCCAGGACATGGAACGGTGGCACTGACATCCATCCTGGGAGCCCCCAGTGCTCGTGCACGCTGCTGGTGACAGGACCTAAATTTGCCCTCTTTCACTGTGAAAACCATGCATGAGTGGCCTCCCCAGAAACTTCTGTATCTCTGTAATTCTGAATTTTCCTTTACATCTTCCTTATTCCTCATCTCCAATCTGGGTGGTGTCAAAAATCTGAAGTCAGGTTTCCCTGGGCCACAGCATAGAATCCATTTATCTTTCCCTCTTCTCTATTGCCTTTGGAGTTAAACTCATTGAAAATGTTATTTGCCAAGACACCTAATTACCATCATGATAAAAAAAAAAAGTGGTGTTATAGATAACAAGAAAAAGTGCCCTTCTTTTCCTGGCTTTGGTGTTATTTTTCAGTTTCCATCAGTTTGTTTAAGATTAGACCATTAATCTCCAGTCTCTCAAAGCAAGCCTAGAAATAGCGCAACCCTCTTTTCAAGACTAATATATGGCACATGCCTCATCGTAATTACTTTAATTACATGAAGAACATAATGAGATCCAGCAGCAGATGGCTACAGATTAAGTTCCACAGAAAAGAAATTCTCTCCTATCGGCTCTTATTGAAGAAATTTTGCCTCGAAAAGAAAAATCAAGATTAAATCATTTGTTCAAGAAGACAAATATAACTTTAAATACCATCTTACTTTTTTACTTCCTTCAATAATACCTTCCTTAAAACTGAACTCACTCATTTTATGTAAGTTATATTACATAAGTGACAGATAAATCTCCGTGTTTAACAAAACAAGATAATGCTCACAGAAAGTTGTGAGGAGTTTATACTATGAATCATACACTTCTATGATACAAACCTATGCTATCATCTCAAAGATTAAATGGGGTAGAGGGGCTGGAGAGATGGCCTAGCGGTTAAGAGTGCCGACCGCTCTTACAGAGGACCCGGGTTCGATCCCCAGCACCCACATGGCGGCCGAGAACCGTCTGAAACTCCAATTCCAGGAGAACTCCAGTTCCAGGGGAATCCGAGACCGTCTTCTGACCTCCGCGGCATTGCACGACACGGGTGCACAAACTTGCATGCAGACAGTACATTCATACACATACAGAAATAAAATTAATAAAAAATTTAAAATATATATATATAAAGATTAAATGGGGTAGAAAGAAATGCAGAATGTACAGGCTGGATTGAAAAAGAGCACTAGGAAGATTGATACTGGAGGCAAGGCTGAAAGAAGAGGATCCCCTTGATCTTAAGGGGATTAAAATGATTAAGGAGAAACCTAGTGATTTGCATTTCAACAATAGAGAGAGTGCCTCCAAGACAAGGCCACCGCAGCTCAGCCTCCAAGACAAGGCCACTGCAGCTAAGCCTCCAAGACAAGGCCACTGCAGCTAAGCCTCCAAGACAAGGCCACTGCAGCTAAGCCTCCAGCTCCTGCAAGGAAAATGCTTCAGGGGTTTTCTACTAGAAAACCACTGAAGAGAAAAGCTTTGAAAGGGATGAAGCAGGCTCCTGTCTGTCCCAAACTTGTAGCCAAACTTAGCAGTGTCCTTCATCTTGTGCTGGCTTTAGTCATGAAAGACTGCTAGAGAGAGAGGGTCGTCAGTTCTTCCCCCAAGGTTTCACAGTGCCATGAGGCCAGGCAGGGTGCAGCAGGGGTGTCTGAGCATAAAGGCCTGCCAGGCCAAGAGGCCCTGATAGTTCATTGCATGAAGCTATGAAGGTGAAGCCAGGTTGGGAGTGGAGACCCCAAGAAGACATTTGAGATGCCAGAGGTGTGAGATTATTTTCCAAGGAGAGCTGCATACAGGGAGTGGTACTAGCCCAAGAGAGAGAGATGCTTGTTGCAGGCAACAAAGCTGGAGAGGCAGAGCCATCTAAACTCTTTGGAAGTAAAATTTCAGAATTTGCACATGGAGCTACTGGACTTGGTGTTTGCGCTGCTGGTCTTCGGTCTTGTTTTGGTCCAGTATTTCCTCACTTTGCCTCTATTCCTCCCTTTTGGAATGGGAATGTGTATTCGGTTCCACTGTATGTTGCGAGTAATTTGTCTTTTGATTTTACAGAAGCTTAAAGTTAAGAGACTGGCCTGAGTCTTAGAAGAGACTTTGGACTGTGGACTTTTGAATAGTGTTGAGACTGGTAAAGACTATGGAGCCTTTTTTTTAAGGTTGGACTAAATCATTCTGCATTTTATATGGTCATGAGCCTATGGGGGCCATGTAGAGTGTGGTAGTTTGAATGAGAACGGCCCCCACAGGCTCCAAGTATTTGGAAATTTTGTCCCCAGTTGGTAGAACTGTTTGGAAGGTCTTAGAAGGTGTGGCCATGCTGGAGGAAGTACATCACTGGGGACGGCTTAGAGAGTTCTTAAGTTTTGCTCCAGTCCCTCTCTGCTTCCTGTGCCTGCTTGGAGATGTGAGCCTCTGCTTTCTGCTCCTGCTCTGGCACCTCCTGCCACCATGCCTCTCTGCCATGATGGACTCTAATTCCCCTGCAACCATAAGCTCGAATAAACTCTTCCTTTTATAAGTTCCCTTGGTCACTGTTTTATCACAGGAACAGAAAAGTGACTAATACAAGAATTAAGACCCTGGGGCTGGAGAGATGGCTCAGTGGTTAAGAGCACTGACTGCTCTTGCAGAGGACCTGGGTTTGATTCCCAGCACCCACATGGTGGCTTAGAAACATCTTTAAGCCGAGTGTGGTGGTGCACATCTTTAATCCCAAGACTCAGGAGGCAGAGGCAGGCAGATCTCCGTGAGTTCAAGGCCAGCCTGATCTACAGTGCAAACTCCAGACCAGCTGGGACTAAAGGGAGACCCTGTCTCAAAAATACAAAAAAAAAAAAAAAAAGAATTAAGACCCCAAGGAGTTAAGTAACTCTCCTCAGATTAAGTGGCCTAGCTGAGTCAATCCAAGCAGTGTGCTTTAGAAGCCATGCTGCTTCCCAAACACCCAAGGCTGAGCACTGTTAAAGACAGTGCCCTTCAAATACCTCTACCGTTGTCATAGGAAAGAAAAACTGAGACAATCCTCTGGGTCTTGAAACACAAAATAAGAAATGAGATAGAGAAATCTAAATGAAGAAAAGTATTTCTGTGTGAGCCGGGTGCTGTTCTCAGGCCTCATCCAAGCACTGGTAGGTATTATTTCTCCAGTTACACAGATGACAAGGGACTAAATAATTCAACTAAGATATTACAGGGCCAGGATTTAAACCCAAGCCTGTCTAGCCTCAGAGCCCAGGCAACTATTCACAACTCGCTGCTGCTGCTCCCCCCCCAAACTATTCACAACAACTCACTGCTGCTCCTTAAATGTATGTCCACATTCAAGACCATAAATCACCTAGTCAAAACTAATATTTTATTTATTCATTCACCCAGTCATTCATTTTGTGACTAAGCTTAAGTTTTTTAAGATTCCATTTAGCTGGGATGGAGAAACTATCTGTTCTTTAAAAAAAATAAGGCTGCTGAAAATTAACTAAACCAAGAAGATCTATTTAAGAAAAAAAGAATTGATTACAAATCTCAAACAACATAGGAACTTAACAGATATAACTGGATTGGAAAGGGAGTAGTGACTGAACCTAAAATACTTTTTACCTTAGTGGATACAAGAAATAAAAGAGGGGCCAGAGAGCTCAGGAGGGAAAGGCACAAGCTGAGAAGCTCGAGGTCCGAGTTCAATCCCCAAGGCCCACATGGACAAAAAGAAAACAAACTCCCATAAGTTCTCCTCTGACCTCCATATGCCATGGCACACATGGGCGCATGTGCACACACACAGACACACACACATGCACACACAGGCACACACATGCACACACACACACACACACACACACACATCCAATAATGAATAATAACTTTAAAAAAGAAAGGAGAGAACAGAGTAAGAAAAAGGAAAGTAAGAAACATGGAAAGAGTGAATGAATTACAGATGGATTTATAATCTCAGGAAGCCAGTTCAGAAGGGTTGATTTTCTTTTTTTTATTATTTTTTATGTGTATGAATGTACTGTCTGCATGTAGGTTGATGTACCCATGTCATGCAATGCTGAGGAGGTCAGAAGAGGGCATCAGATTCCCCTGTAACTAGAGTTAAAGACGGTTCTTAGCCACCATGTGGGTGCTAGGAATTGAACCCAGGTTCTCTGCAAGAGCAGTCGGTACTCTTAGCTGCTGAGCCATCTCTCCAGCCCCTGATTTTCTGTATATACTCAAATAGAAGATGTTAGGAAGGAAAAGGTTTCTAGAAACATCAATACTAACAAGAGGATAATTTTTGCAATTCATGTATAAAGTAACAGAATAAAATCAGAATGCAAATGTCTAAGCTCCTCTGAAATAAAGAAAAAGGATAAAGAAGAGGCATAGAAAATGATCCAAAAGTTTCAGGGCCACAGGAGACTGAAGGTCACATAGAGGGAAGGCAGATGGAGAGGGACAGGATGAGGACGCACATGCTGCGATGCCTAGTTACCTCTCCACTGCCCAGAGAAAATATCCTCACTTTGCTAATAATATTCTCTAACTTTTGTCTAGAAAATGATAAAATTAATAACAATAATAGTAATAATATTGCTTTGAAGTACTCCCAGAGTTGTCAGAAAATATGCTGAGCCACATTAAAATGCAGCTTGGAGTTATATAAAGTATCACATTAAAATGTAACACCCTTCAGAATTCAATCTTACTTAATTTCCAAACTGTAATTCAAGAAAAAAAAGCACTAAGGAAATTTTGAGAGAAAAGGGGGTTAGCAATATTTTATCTCCACCAAAGAAAGAACTCAAGAGGTGGAGAGAACATAGAGCCACATTATGAATGTCTCTCTGTCACACTGTAGAGACAAAAGATTCTTTCATTTTCTGTATCTAACATTATTATCAATTGAGATTAAAGCAAAAGCTGCATTTCTAGCTCCTGATCTCCATTAAGCCCGTCCGTGTATCAAACCACCAGCGGGCATTCAACCCTCGTCTTAGTTTCTTTCCCCCTTGCAGGTACAGACAGCATGGTAGAGAAGCCAGACAGTGAGAAGTAGCTGCTCACATTGCATCCTTAGTCAGAAAGGGAGCACTGGGTGTCTCCTGGTGTTGGCTCCCTCTCTCCATCTGCACTGCCCAGGGTCGTGTCCAGGGACTGGAGACACCCACAGTGCCTGGCTCTCCCCACCTCAGTTACAGCAATCAAGGTAATCTCCACAGGCAGGCCCAGAGCTCATCGCCAGGTGAGTCTATATTTTGCCAAGATGACAAAGAAATGAACCATCGCACTCCCCTTGAATCAAATCCCACAAGCTGAGCAAATTCAATTTGTCTAAAACTTAATTTATCATCTTCCTCCAAAACCTGACCTTCCTTATTTGCCAATTATTAGCAACACCCCAAACAAGAGTCAAAGAGATTCATCCCTGACACTCTGCTCTTTATAATGCTCCCTCGTAGAGCTAACTTCCTACATGATGCCCTGGTGGTCTCCTCATTACCTCGCCTCACCTCCACACCAGCCTCTCAATAAGCCCTTCATGCCCCAAAGCTTGCCCCTCTCCCATACACTCTGTGTACACACCAAAATAATTCTTTTTCCCAAATTCTGGGATTAAACACATGTGCAAACTGGATCCTGTCCCAGCCCAGCACATGGCCTTGCAGTGAATAGTTCTCATTCTCTATTGGAGGGATATAAACCAAGTTTATTTGACGACAAAGAGGCCTTCCATATCAATGTGAACAGCTTAGGCTTCTACCTGTTACCACCACACAGGCTACAGTTAACCAAGTCTCAACTTATGGCAGCACTCAGTGTACCACTTTACACTTCTTTACTCAAGTACTTCTCAGTGCTAGAATATGTTCCCCCTTTTCAATAAGTCAGGGTTTAAAAGTCTATTCCTTTGCAGACTCCTCCCCGACTTTTGCCTCTGTTCACTCACTTCTTCCACTTTACAAGAATCTCTCCCATGGTCACTGCAGGGGAAACCAGCCATGCCTCCACAACACACCCCATGCAAACATCTATAGTGTCTTACTCCTCAGATGTTAATAGGCCAAGGGAATCATCTTCCCGGCCTACCTACAGTGCCTGATGTGCAATAAATGACAATGAGCTATAATGAGTTGTATTAAGAGGTGCCCCCACTTCTACCTGAGGTGCTCTGTTACATTTTCCTTCCTTTTCAATAAAGGTACAAGTGAAAAATTTATAGCAAATAATATTTTGTATGTTCAACTCAACAGAAGATGGAAAGGGGCCTTCTGACCCAGACCCCCTCCAAGGCTAACAGTAGAGTATGCCACATGCATACTTCTGCTGTGCTATCTAATATCTAAAGTAAACACTAAGTCATGGCTACATTGTATAAAGAGGAAACTACAGCATCCAGAGGCAGTCAATGCTCTCAGTGTGGCATGGCTAGAAAGTGAAAAAGGCAATGTTAATTCACTGTGCTTCCTGCATAGGAAAAAGAAAAATGTAATTAAACAAAAAGAAAAGGCAATACAAAACAGAAGAGAAGTGCTTCGAGTTTTCTCTAGCTTCCATTTTCTCTTTTTTCCACATTCTTCATACATAACTCTGGATCATGGGGTCATCTAAGACCACAGCTGTTACTAGAACATATGATGAAGGTAAGTTAAGGTTAGTAGGTCAGTAAAGTTAGACATCCATCCACTAAACTCTTGCAAACCATCTTACAAATAACATGGACCAGTGAACATGTAAAGGATCTCAGTTAAATCCAGCACCATCATTAAAACTCAACACCCTAATCTTCCTAATGATGCTTGAACGTTTTGGCATTTGAGAAATGTGGTGGTTTGAATGAGAGTGTCCCCCATAGGCTTTAAGTATTCAGACATTTTGTCTCCAGTTGGTGGGACTGTTCTTGGGGGTCTTAGAAGGTGTGGCCATGGTGGAGGAAGTACGTTATTGGGGGCAGGTTTGGTGAGTTTAACAAGTCTCTCTATCTGCTTCCTGTGCTCATTGCGAAATGTGACCCTCGGCTTACTGCTCCAGCCCCAGCCACCATGCTTCCCGCCACAGTGGACTCTGATTCCCTGGAACCGTCAATCATAAGCTCAAATAAACTCTTCCTTTTATAAGTTCCTTTAGTCATGGTAGTTTATCACAGCAACAGAAAAGTAATACAAGAAATATTACAAAAAGCCACAAGGCACAGCACCACAAACAAAATTCAAGATGGAATGCCTGCCCAGAAAGGTGAGGTCAGCTAAGTGTATGAATTAATTCATGCACTCATTCCAGAGGCAGAAGACACCTTCCACCAGGGACTAAGCACTTACCATACTATATCCCCCCTCTCACTCACTTGCTGGCCTTGGGAAACTGTGAGTATTGAGGACTATGAACTGGTATGAATTATAGCTTGGTGTTCAGGAACAAGGAGGACAAGCGTAAAACCTGCCACTCCAGGAAAACCTCCCTACTATAGAGCCATTAAAAAGCATACCTGGCTTACTTGGAAAAGGTAATCCAGATCCATAAAGATTGCTTCACTTGCTAAATAATGCTTAGAGTTCATCATTCAGAGAACTAAAAGACCTGTAAGTCAGGGATAACAGGCAGAAAGCCCATCTGAACAGTAGCCTTGAAAAACACACACAAAAAAGAAGAAACTGTGGCGGCAACAAACAGGCATGTGACTAGAGGCTCTTGGCAGTTGGCCATGCAAGGCTGACAGTCTGTGGGCAGAAAAGTAATGTCGTCTTTTCTGCTGCCAGAGGCCAAGAAGGCACAGATAGAGAAATACCAACTCCTAGCCTTCACCAAGCTAATAATTAATGAGACATTTCTAAGAACAATGAATGAACAAACACAAGGACCTTCTATTTTACATGTGCATATGACTGACTGTCAGCATTACTCTAACTGGGCTTTATAACTTTGACAAGCTTAAACGGCTCAGTAACGTGTTAATCAGAAACCAAATATGCAGCCTGTGTGGGTTTCTCAACAGATACAGGCAGACTGCTAAGCCAAACTTTGAAGCAAAAGCCAAGGACAGTTCAGCTTAACAAATCAACCAATGCCAAGAGGGCAGAAATTGAGATGCAGGGTAGAAAACAGCTCATATGAAGATGGATAAGATAAGCTGTCTTTGAGGAAGTGAAGGCATTCTGAGAGGAGAAAAGCAAAGAGAAGGTTAATAGGATATGCTGAGGTTAGCACAGTACGGAAAGAGAGTGGAAGAAGACTGCCAGTCAGAAGCAACTGCGGACCCCTGTGAGCAGTAAAGAGAGGAGCTAAAGCGCAACCCTAGAAACAGGCCAGTCAGAATAGCAGTGAGCCACTCATCAGTAGCAAAGCCTGGACTAAACTCGGGTTCCCACGCTTCCCCCAAAGCAGTGCGCTGCTCCAAAGTCATCACAGAGGGCACAAGTCGCACTCTCCTGAAGCTGGGAATTTACTTTTCAAAACTAGACTTTAACAACATTTGAACTAAAAAAATACAAACAAGGATGGAGGGGGTCCTGGAGTCCCGTGTCCTTGGGGTGTATATCTGAAGGACACATAGCATCTGCCTCTGGCTCAGCAATGAAAACAGAAAGATGAAAAACTCGTTTCATTTATAGTTGTCAGTAAGCATTCTCCCCAAGAGCTACCTGCTGCAAAGTTGCTTCACCTGGGTATTGGGTCCAACTTCCTCTCCTCCAGCAGATAACTGCTTCATCACTTATGCTAAGAATCTTGTGCTATCTGCCTGCATTCACGGTGCTCAGAGGCCACTAAAACTTAAGGATTTTAAAACAAAATTTCCTCTGTCTTGAACTGAGTTAGCAAGTCCTTTGGGATGGCATCAAGATGCTAAAAGGAATAGTCATACAAACTGAAATAAAGTGCTACCAAAGATACTCTACAAACTAATAACCAAACTCATTGGGATTGTTATGTCATACTTAATTCACTGAACAACATTTACTGATTTACTGTATCAGGCACTATTTTAAGACCCTATTTTGGATGCTAGTGCCAATTACCTAGTTGTAAGTATTTCTTGTGTAGGACCCCCTGAGATTTTTTCCAAAGCAGTTGGGCATGATGCATATTGGAAACAACAACAACAACAACAACAACAGAGAGGACTGCAGCGAAGAACTGACTGAAACAGTGAACTTCTGCTCAAAACAGTCAACTTCCTCATGGAGAATATTGAGAAAGACTGAGAAAGAGATGAAAAGCATGTTTGGCAGAATGCATGAGCTCTGGCGGGGTGGGGGAATGGGTGGGAACATGGGTCTAGATTTGTTAAAAAAAGAGTAAAAATAAATTTATGTGAATAAATAAATAAATAAAAATAAAAAATAAATAAATCTCATGATATTTTTTAAAAAAGACCTAATTTTTTTTTGGAGGGGGAATAAGCAAAAGATGAGGAGCCACCAGGTAAAACACAAGTTCATGAAGACATAGCTGCAGTCTAATAAGGAAAGGAAGTTCCAGAAAAACTGTGCTTTGTTCCTGGTGTAATGCTGCACTGCCGGACCAGAGCTGGCCTGCAAACTGTTACTGATCCACAAGACTGCCAAATACAAAGATTTGACTTAATAATGTAGGAACCTTTATAGCAATATAGCAGTAATACTGGGCCTGTTGAAGCTAATAATGTTTAAATGAGGCTTCTACTATGTCTTTTTTGTACTCCACTTTCCTATTATATTATTTTATTGCATTTTAAATATAATTTTTTAATTCTGAGGATTTCATACACATGCATTATATTTGCATTATTTCTTGCCCGCTCTAATTCCTCCCATGCCTCTCTCCCTCATGATTTCTTGTCTTGAGTATTCCATATAGCATATCGACAGACACGTTATAAATAGATAGTATATATATAATGCACTGAGTGGTGCATTATATAGATAGATATATGTAGATATATAAAACTATGCATATATAAAAGAAAAAAAAAAAAAAAAAAAAAAAAAAAATTATTTATATATATATATTATATAGATAAATATATATAATTAAATTATATATATATATTATATATATATATTATATCATCTATTATATATATAATTATATATATATAAATTCTATATAATAATCTAATATGATATATCATATATATATATAATCCACTTAGTGGTGCTCATATGCACATGTGATTAGGGCTGAACTATCAGTTTGAGGAGTGATGCACTAATGTGTTGTACCAGAAGTGCTGTTTGCTGTGCATGCTATGCTTTACTAACACATATGGAAAGGAATGGCCTGAGGGACTACAAAAAGCTCCAAAGAGGATAAAAACTTGCAGGGCCAGGGGAAGAACAGGGGATTTCCAAGGGCATCTCAGATGAGAGAAGGTGAAAATCTGCCAAGATCTGGCTTCACGTAAGTGGAGAGAAAGTTTACAGAACAGACTTGAAGATACAGTGCTGAACCGTGAATGGGCAGAAAGCTAAGTCCCAGGAGATGGCCATGACTTTATACTCTATCCTATGGGCTTTCCTCAAGCACACCAGGAAACCATTCGAGATTTTTATAAGCAGGAGGAGAAACATTCGTTCTTCTGTTAGAGTCACTATGGCAGCAGTGCTGCAGATCTGTAGAAGAGAAAGAAAACGAAAGGCACAGATCAACTGTGACCCCATCAGAGCAATCTAGATGTAAAGAATCTGTGTCACATCAGGAAAGCAGGTGAGAGAGAACAGCTTAAAGATATGTTTTGTATATTCTACAGTCCTACCTTCTTCACTATCAATATGGATCAGAATCTGTGGCCTGATCACATACACTCAGGGGGCAATCAGTAAGCAGGATAAGATGACATGCATGTTTCTGAGACAAGAGAGATACACTTACAAGTGGAATGTCAATTCTAGAATAAAAATGTCAAAGGTTGGGCTGGAGTGATGGCTCACGGGTTAAGAGCATAGACTGTTCTTGCAGAGGCCAAGGGTTCGATTCCCAGCATCCACATGGCATCAACATCCATCTGAAACTCCAGTTTCAGGGGATCTGACACCTTCTTCTGTCCTCCACAGGCATTACACGACACAGGTGCACTTACAGACAGACAGACATGACACACATACACATAAAATAAAAATAAATTGAAAATTAAAAATAAACAAGAAAACCCCAAAGGTTAGTAGATGCAAGTATCACAAAGGCATTGTTGGAGGTCTGTGAGGTGCGTACAGTAAAGTACTAACTTCTAAAATGATATGGGCTTTAATCATCTTAAATAGAGTTGTAAAATAGCAGACAATTAATACTTGTTTATTCGGGGCATTCTCTGTAAAGAACACTATTTCAGACATTATGAGAGATTTATGGGTACTACGGCCAGCCTTCACTTTGTCGCTTCAGTCCTACAAAATTGGCTGCAGATCTGAGCAAACCTAACGTAATTGCTTCAGGTTGTATCAATCAAGTCTCAATTTAGACCCAGGAAAACTCTATTGATTCAGATAATATCTAGAGGCAAGGGCAGGGGAGTGTGGGAAAGGAGGGCTCCTCATCTGAGAGGGATGAATGTTTCCTGATACGATCCCACAGACAACATAATTCTCACGAATTCTCTGGAACTCTGGAACACTGAGTCTCCAGGGACAGCATCACAATCCCAAGCCACTGTAAACTGCACAGAGGTCCAAGGAATTGAGTCTTCTGAGAATGGAGGTCACTGGCTTGGGAAGCCTTGAGACTCAGATACTTACTGAAAGGACCAGCAGTGAGTAGGGAAGGGCAAGAATGCACCGCTTTTCATGGCATAGTTGGAAAAAAGGGACAGATGGTTAGAAGTTAGAAAAAAATCAATTCTTGTTCTATCATGGCTGTTCTGTACTCTCACCCACAGCCAACACACAGGGAACAACCACTGTCATGACACTACTGTGTGGGTGGGCACAGCATCTACGCTATGGCAGGCTGATGCTTTATAAAGAGCTCATAATCAGTGTCTGCTATAGTTCAGGGCACATGATTTTTTTCAAAGGCCTAGTTTGGTAACTTCTACAGCATTCTAGTCATGAACCAGAACAAATAAGCCCTTTTGTATCTCTACAGCTGTATCTATGCAAGTAAAATTCTGCAATTAACCTGAATTAACTGAAAGTTCAACAAATATGCAAAATCAAATATATAAAATAATTTACCTAAAGTCTAATAATAGTAAGCTCTTAAGCTAAGATCAATGGACACTTCATTTTATTCTATTAAAACATAATATTGCCTACATCTTTATAAAATGACGCTGGATATAAATGTTCATATATAAAAGAGTAGAACAAAATTATCACCCAACAGCATTAATTGCCCCTTTTTAATTTAGAAAATGAACAAATTCTCAATCAGTGCCCAGCATCTGCAAAACACTACTGGGAATCAACAGAAAACAAAAGATCTAATTATCCACAAGGTCTGGAAAAGATATAGAACAGAATCACTTAATGCCAACAGTATATGGAGACAGACAAGGAAAAGCACTGCATTCTAAGTCTCAGATCCTTTGCGAATCCCCACAATGCACTAGCATGGAAAGTGTTGAATAAGCTTCATTGATAATTGTGGCTACGTCACGGCTGGCTGAACATTCAGTCCACAAACAGAAGGCTTCTGTATTTGCTCAAATCAACCATAGGAAAGTTTCAGTAAAAAGACTGTTATATTCAAATGGAAATCAGTACTTTCCAGCAAGAATGGACAATTAGCAATTCCTTAAACTGGCACTAAGAAGAGCAGCAGAAAAATGTTCCCCAAGCATTCCAGGCATCCAATATCCAAAATACGGAATAAGAAAGATTAATTGCTGTTTTGAAATTTTTACATGGCACAGTCTGGATATTGAAGTCCTTCATCTACATTTCTAGGGGTTATGCAAATGTTCTTCTATAGATGTCTACTACATGCAAGCTTAAGTAACAGCCAAGACTCCAGCACAAGTTAAATTACATAATGTTCCTTGGACATTTAGCAAGAAGTACAAAGTCTACAAAGTCTTGGTTCAGCAGATGAAGGATAAGTCTTCTGTAAGAGATTCTCGTAAATACCTCACCAAGACTGGCAGGGCAGACAGCCACCATCCTGACCCCTATGGTCAAGCACATACATAGTCATGGCCTGTCTAATATATGTGTCCTGTTTCATGAGTCTGATCCTAGCATTGTACAAGCATAGTTACAGTGATTTCACAGCTACTTTGAATTGAAAAGAAAAAGTTCGAGGAAAGAAGACACACACACACACACACACACACACACACACACTCACTCACCTTCCAGAGTTAAGCAATGGTTTCTTATATCCCAAGGATATAATAAAAAAAAGATACATTTCATCCAAATTCAAAACTTTTATGCTTCAAATAATACCATCAAGAAAGTGAAAAGAAAATTAATATAATGAGGAAAAAAGATCTGCAACTCACACATCTGACAGGGGACTTGTTTTCGACTTATACAAAGAAATGTTTATTTGGGCTGGAGAGGTGGCCTAGCGGTTAAGAGCGCCGACTGCTCTTGCAGAGGACCCGGGTGCGATCCCCAGCACCCACATGGCAGCTGAAAACCATCTTTAACTCCAGTTCCAGGGGAATTCGACGCCCTCTTCTGACCTCCACGGCATTGCACAACACAGGTGCACAAACCTGCATGCAGACAGTACATTCATACACATATGAAAATAAATAAAATTTAAAACAAAAAAAGAAATGTTTATTTTAGCTCCCAGTTTTGGTGCTTCTAGTCAGGCTCCCTGCTTTAGGCCTCTGATGAGCATGCTGGATGGGAATGGTAGGGAACACATAGTCTACAAATTAGGATCTTCAGATTGGACCACCTCAACCCGGATGGCCCACCCCAAATGTGGGCATTACCTTCTGCCCGGCAGGCAGTATGAAAAGCCATGGCAGAGGGAGCTGGTCCCTTTTTTCCTGTGGCTTGCCTCTCTCTCACTGGTGAGTTTGTCTTGCTGCTGTGATCAACCCTACAGATCCCAGCGTGTACTGAGACTGGCAGATCTCCTGGAATCCATCAGGCCTTCAGCACCATAATTGGAACTACTGAGACATCCAGTCTTGAGGACTGAGCAGTTCCCTGGATTCTCAGCCTCTCCAGTGCGGCCTTTCTACTGTTGGACTCCTTGAACTCTGTCACGTGAGCAAATCAATAAACTGTATATAGCTATATATTCATCCTGTTACTTCTGTTTCTTTAGAGAACCCTAACTAATACAGATTTTGGTACCAGAAGTGGTTCTAGAGAAACAGAATTGAAAGGATGAATTTCTTTAGTGGGTTTGGTAGTCTCTGGAGCCAGCTCTCCAACCCAATGAAGCCTAGAGTTACTGAAGGCTCTCCTGGTGGCATGAAGAGGAATGATAATCCTTGGTGCAGACTATTTGATGGAATTATGAAGATAAATCCATTTGACTCACCTAACTTGCCTCTTGTGAGAAGCAAGGAATTTAGTGTAGCAACTCTATATATTAAAACATTCGAGAAATTGCAGAAAAATAAGGAAAATAATGATGTTGCTTGTTGCTTCTACGCATCTCTGGATAAAGTGATAGAGGAAAATAAGGAGCTCAGTGATAAAATGACCAGCTCTGGATTCGAAGCAACAGTTTAAAGGTTTCAAGTGTGCTCTGGAAGAGATCTTCTCTCCAGCAGCCAAGAGCTAAAGTGGCAGAAATCAAGCTGGAGCCTTATTATACGTTTGGCTGATTTACAACACAAACATAATTCCC
>VZQC01000544.1:3370293-3393948 GCA_009823505.1 Rhizomys pruinosus | reverse complement strand
GGCTTGCCTCTCTCTCATCTGGTGAGTTTGCCTTGCTGCTGTGATCAACCTTTCGGATCCCAGCGTGTACTGAGACTGGCAGATCTCCTGGAATCCATTCGGGCCTTCAGCACTAGACTGGGACTCCTGAGACATCCAGCCTTGCGGACTGAGCAGTTCCCTGGATTCCCGGCCTCTCCAGTTCGGCGCTACTGTTGAGCTCCGTCACGTGAGCAAATCAATAAATTGTATATAGTTATATATATTCATCCTGTTGCTTCTGTTTCTTTAGAGAACCCTGACTAATACAGATTTTGGTACCAGAAGTGGTTCTAGAGAAACAGAATTGAAAGGATGAATTTCTTTAGTGGGCTTGGTAGCCTCTGGAGCCAGCTCTCCAACCCAATGAAGCCTAGAGTTACTGAAGGCTCTCCTGGTGGCATGAAGAGGAATGATAATCCTTGGTGCAGACTATTTGATCTAATTATGAAGATAGATCCATTTGACTCACCTAACTCACCTCTTGTGAGAAGCAAGGAATTTAGCGACTCTATATATAAAACGTTCGAGAAATTGCAGAAAAATCAGGAAAATAATGATGTTGCCTTGTTGCTCCTAGCATGTCTGGATAAACTGTTAGACGAAAATATGGAGCTCGGTGATAAAAATGACCAGCTCCGGATTCGAAACAACAGTTTAAAGGTTTCCAAGTGTGCTCTGGAAGAGAATCTTCTCTCCAGCAGCCAAAGAGCTAAAGCAGCAGAAAATCAAGCTGGAGCCCTTATTATACGGTTGGCTGATTTACAACGCAAATTTAATTCCCAGCCACGAAAAGTGTCAGCAGTTAAAGTGAGAGCACTGGTGGGGAAAGGGTGGAACCCTGAAACTTGGGATGGAGATGTGTGGGAGAACTATGATGATGAGGATTTTGAACCCTCGGATTCTGAGGGATTTTCTTTATCTGAGGAATTAACCTCCCCACCCTCAGCAGAGAATCCACACCCTGCAGATCCCTCCTCCCCACCCTTGCCTGAGGAAATTAATCCCCCCCTCCCAGTGGGAGCTGATGTCCCTCAGGGCCCAACAATTGTTGCCTCTAGACCTATAACCAGATTGAAGTCTAAGCAAGCCCCTCAAGGTGAGATAGAAAGTGTGGTCCACGAGGAGGTGCGATATACTACTAAAGAAATTAATGAGTTTGCTGATTCATTCCGGCAGAAGCCTAAGGAATATGTGTGGGAATGGATTTTAAGGGTGTGGGATAATGGTGGAAGGAATATAAAATTGGATCATACTGAGTTTATCGATATGAGCCCACTGAGTAGAGATTCTAGGTTTAACATGGAAGCTCGAGCAGTTAAAAAAGGTGTTAAAAGTTTATTTGAATGGTTGGCTGATGTATTTATTAAAACATGGCCTACTAACAGCGAGTTAGAGATGCCTGATATTCCTTGGCTTAGTATTGATGAAGGGATTGTGAGGGTCAGGCAGATGGGCATGCTCGAGTGGATTCGAAGTGTAAAACCACATTCTCCACAATATGAGGACCCAGAGGACATGCCACTCACTGAATTTATAAGATGGAAAGTACTGAGAGAGACACCAGAACATTTGAAGAGCTTTGTTTTTGCTCTATTTCTTATGCCAGATCTTACAGTTAGAGAAGTTGTGGCTCGTTTGCATAAATTAAATGTACACGTAGTAGGTCTAACAGGACCTCAGGGTAGGCGTCAGGTGGCAGCACTGAATCGCAGAAGGCCAGATGAGCGTAGTTACAGTAATTATCATAATGGGTGGCAAAGGCAAAACAATACCTATAATGGCATGACCCGAAATGATCTTTGGAACTGGCTAATTAATCATGGTGTTCCCAGGAACCAAATACATAAGAAGCCTACTAAGTTTTTATTTGATCTGTATAAGCAGAAAAGCTCTAGAACGAATGACAGGAAGTCAACATTTGATTTTAGGAGTAGCGAATCCCGCCCAGTTGACCGGTTTCCAGACTTGAGACAGTTCACAGACCCAGAACCCCTTGAATGAAGGGGTGGCCGGGTTCCAGTGAGGAAGGACCTTGTCACAATACCAAAGAGTTATGCTGTTTGCCTTCCTCCTGTCCTTCCCCAGAGGGACCTGAGGCCTTTTACTAGGGTAACTGTACACTGGGGAAAAGGAAATAATCAGACTTTTCGAGGCCTATTGGATACTGGTTCTGAGTTGACACTGATCCCAGGAGACCCTAAAAAGCATTGTGGCCCTCCGGTTAAAGTAGGGGCCTATGGAGGTCAGGTGATAAATGGAGTTTTGGCTGAAGTCCGACTCACGGTGGGCCCAGTGGGTCCCAGAACGCATCCCGTAGTTATTTCCCCAGTCCCAGAATGTATAATTGGGATAGATATAATTAGAAATTGGCAGAATCCCCACATTGGTTCCCTGATCTGTGGAGTGAGGGCTATTATGGTTGGAAAGGCCAAATGGAAACCATTGGTGTTGCCTCTACCAGGGAAAATAGTGAACCAAAAACAGTATCGTATCCCTGGAGGGATTGCGGAGATTAATGCCACTATCAAGGATTTGAAAGATGCAGGGGTGGTGATTCCTACCACATCTCCATTTAACTCTCCAATTTGGCCTGTGCAAAAGACAGATGGATCATGGAGAATGACAGTTGACTATCGAAAACTCAACCAAGTAGTGACACCAATTGCAGCCGCTGTACCAGATGTGGTGTCCTTACTCGAGCAGATTAATATGTCTCCTGGTACCTGGTATGCAGCTATTGATCTGGCCAATGCTTTCTTCTCAATACCGGTTCATAAGGACCACCAGAAGCAATTTGCTTTCAGCTGGCAAGGCCAACAGTATACCTTTACTGTCTTACCTCAGGGGTATGTTAACTCTCCAGCGTTGTGCCATAACTTAGTTAGAAGGGATCTTGATCGCCTGACTCTTCCACAAAATATCACACTGGTCCACTATATTGATGATGTTATGTTGATTGGACCCAGTGAACAGGAGGTAGCAGCTAGTCTAGACTTGTTGGTAAAGCATATGCGCATGAGAGGATGGGAAATAAATCCAACTAAAATTCAAGGGCCATCTACCTCGGTGAAGTTTCTAGGAGTTCAGTGGTGTGGAGCATGCAGAGACATTCCTTCTAAGGTAAAGAATAAGTTGTTGCACCTGGCCCCTCCCTCCACCAAGAAAGAAGCACAACGTTTGGTGGGTCTTTTTGGATTCTGGAGGCAGCACATTCCTCATCTGGGTGTGTTACTACGACCCATATATCAGGTGACTCGTAAGGCAGCAAACTTTGAGTGGGGCTTGGAACAGGAAAAGGCTCTTCAACAGGTCCAGGCTGCAGTGCAGGCTGCTCTGCCCCTAGGGCCATATGATCCAGCAGACCCAATGGTGCTTGAGGTATCAGTGGCAGATAGAGATGCTGTCTGGAGTCTGTGGCAGGCTCCCATAGGGGAATCACAGCGGAGGCCCTTGGGATTTTGGAGCAAGGCTCTACCTTCATCTGCAAACAACTATTCTCCTTTTGAGAGACAGCTCTTAGCCTGCTATTGGGCCTTAGTGGAAACTGAACGTTTGACAATGGGCCACCAAGTCACCATGCGACCTGAGCTGCCCATCATGAGCTGGGTGTTATCTGACCCACCAGACCATAAAGTGGAATGTGCACAGCAACAGTCCATTATCAAGTGGAAGTGGTACATATGTGACAGGGCCCGGGCAGGCCCTGAGGGCACAAGCAAGCTGCATGAAGAAGTTGCCCAAATGCCTATGGTTCCCACTCCTGTTACAATGCCTCATGTGCTTAAGCAGGAACTTATGGCTTCATGGGGTTTGCCCTATGATCAGTTGACTGAGGAAGAGAAGACAAGGGCCTGGTTTACTGATGGTTATGCACGCTATGCACGCACCACCCAGAGGTGGACAGCTGCAGCATTACAGCCTATTTCTGAAACAACCCTAAAGGACACTGGTGAAGGAAAGTCTTCACAGTGCGCAGAACTTTGGGCAGTGCACATGGTTGTGCATTTTGCCTGGAAGGAGAAATGGCCAGAGGTTCGATTATATACTGATTCATGGGCTGTAGCCAATGGTTTGGCTGGATGGTCAGGGACTTGGAAGGAGCATGACTGGAAAATTGGTGAGAAAGACATTTGGGGAAGAAGTATGTGGATAGAGCTTTCTGAATGGTCAAAGGATGTGAAGATACTTGTGTCTCATGTAAATGCTCATCAAAAGGTGATCTCAACAGAGGATGAGTTTAATAATCAAGTAGATCGGACGACTCGTTCTGTGGATAGTCAGCCTCTTTCTCCAGCTATCCCTGTTGTTGCTCAGTGGACCCATGAACAAAGTGGTCATGGTGGCAGAGATGGAGGTTATGCATGGGCATGGACTCAACAGCATGGACTTCCACTAACCAAGGCTGATCTGGCTACAGCTGCTGCCGAGTGCCAGATTTGCCAACAGCAGAAACCAACATTGAGCCCCCAATATGGTGCTATTCCCCGGGGTGACCAGCCAGCAACCTGGTGGCAGGTTGACTACATTGGACCACTTCCATCATGGAGGAGACAGCGTTTTGTTCTTACAGGAATAGATACTTATTCTGTTTATGGGTTTGCCTTTCCTGCATGTAATGCTTCTGCCAAAACTATCATCCAGGAACTTACACAATGCCTTATCCACCGTCATGGTATTCCTCACAGCATCGCTTCTTACCAAGGAACTCACTTCACAGCCAAAAAAGTGTGACAGTGGGCTCATGGTCATGGTATCCACTGGTCTTACCATGTTCCCCACCACCCAGAAGCAGCTGGCTTGATAGAACGATGGAATGGCCTCTTGAAGACACAGTTACAGCGCCAATTAGGTAGCAATACCCTGGAGGGCTGGGGCAAGGTTCTCCAGCAAGCAGTATATGCTTTGAATCAGCGTCCACTATATGGTACTGTTTCTCCTATAGCCAGAATTCATGGGTCCAGGAACCAAGGGGTGGAAGTGGGAATGATTCCACTCACTATCACCCCTAGTGACCCAGTAGGAAAATTTTTGCTTCCTGTACCCACGACCTTGCGTTCTGCTGGTCTAGACGTTTTGGCTCCAATGGGGGGAGTGCTTTTGCCAGGAGATACAGCAAACGTTCTATTGAACTGGAAGCTAAGACTTCCCCCTGGCCACTTCGGGCTTCTACTGCCTTTAAGCCAACAGGCTAAGGAAGGAATAACAGTAGTAGGAGGAGTGATTGATCCAGACTACCATGGGGAAATTGGACTTTTTCTCCACAATGGGGGCAAGGAAGATTATGTCTGGAAGGCAGGAGATGCTGTAGGGCGCCTTCTGGTGCTACCATGTCCTATGATTAAGGTCAATGGGAAACTCCAACAACCCAAACCAGACAGGACAATAAATGGCCCAGACCCTTCAGGGATGAAGGTATGGGTCACTCCTCCAGGGAAAGAGCCAAGACCTGCAGAGGTGCTTGCTGATGGTGGAGGAAATACAGAATGGGTAGTAGTAGAAGGTAGTCATAAATATCAGCTGAGGCCATGGGACCAGTTGCAGAAACGTGGATTATAATAGATATTAACTTTTGTCCTATTTGGTTAAGAATGTGATTGTTCATATATATATGTATATTAAGCAGATACTTGTGTTGTTCCCTTTTGAATGTGCAACTGAGATAAGTGTTAAGTGTTGTCATATTTAGGTTATTAGATACTGAAGGACTAAGTGTTCCTCAATGACATTACCACCTACTCTAAGATATAATGCTTTGCTATTGCACATGAGACACTTATAACATGTTAGTTGGAATTATGACCTTGCCATTGTTTGCAATTGACATTAAAGCATAACATAAGGAGAGGCTATTTATTGACAAGGGGTGGACTTGTGATCATTAATCCTGGGTGTCAACTTGACTGGACTAAGGAACAAATAATAGAAAAAGGATCTTCAGATTGGACCACCTCAACCTGGATGGCCCACCCCAAATGTGGGTGTTACCTTCTGCCGGCAGGCAGTATTCAAGGCCATGGGAAAGGGAGCTCATCCCTTTTTTCCTGCAGCTTGCCTCTCTCTAACTGGTGAGTTTGTCTTGCTGTTGTGATCAACCCTATGGATCCCAGTGTGTACTGAGACTGGCAGATCTCCTGGAATCCATTGGGCCTTCAGCACCATAATTGCGACTACTGAGACATCCAGTCTTGCGGACTGAGCAGTTCCCTGGATTCTCAGCCTCTCCAGTGTGGTGCATCTACTGTTGGACTCCTTGAACTCTGTCATGTGAGCAAATCGATAAATTGTATATAGCTATATATTCATCCTGTTACTTCTGTTTCTTTAGAGAATGCTGACTAATACATGCTCTAAAGTCTAAAGATAGAGAACATATCTTGTTTTGAGCACCTTGAGTACCCAGTGCCACATTCTGTGTAGAGAATAAACATGTTAAAATAATAAGCAGGAGGTAATCAAGTCTGGGCAAGAGGACAAGTGGCACTTGGGGCCTATCTTGTGTAAGCTATCTGTGGGACACCCAAGTCTCTACTGACAACTAGCGTCTAGACCTGGAACCAAACTGTCATTTGGTTTCACAGCTTCAGGAGTGACATGAGTAATGTTATGCAGGGTCAAGAGGATGAAGTCTATTTTAGGTAATCATGAACTACGTTAACTTGTCAGAAGCAAGCTCAGCTTCTTAGAAGAGATTAAAGTGTCACTCTGATCTGCAAGTCTGCAGCTCTGGGGTTAGGCTTGGGTCAGCATTTGAAGGGCAGCAGAACCCACCAATCCAGTGCTTGGCTCTATGGCGGGATCTTCATCAGAAGCAACTTGGCAGCAAAGTCTAAGACTTGGCCATTTTCTTCAAGCTATTTTTTTAACCTCAGCTTGTCTGACCTCTGATGCCCTCACCTATTCCAAATGACTTCTTTGTGAGTCATAATCTAATACAGAACAGTGGGGTGATACCCAGAGGTCTGTATTCTGACAAATATACCAAGGAATTATTTAATGTTGGCAATTAAACCCTTCTCCGAAGTTGTCTTTAGGATCGCTGTAAGGACTTTCAAGCAATAACAAAATTATAATTTACTGTGACCTCCTGATAGTGCTGTGCAAAAGCATTTACTATAAGCTATTTCTAATCAATAAAATTTATTTTTCCAAAGGCAGATGTAAGAAACAAAGATTCTGATATCCAATACACTCTTTCCTCCTTAACTGTCCCTAATATTAGTGCTTCTTAACTACTATAAATAAACTATAATTTCCATAAGCTGGTGACTGGATTTATGCCTGTTTTATTATTTTTTATGCTTAGTAGTGTTTTGGCTGCATGTAAGTGTACTTGTATCGTGCAATGCCTGCAGAGGCCAGAAGAGGGTGTCAGAGCCCCTGGAACTGGAGTTGTTACAGACAGTTGTTAACCACCATATGGGTGCTGAGATTTGAACCTGGGTCCTCTGCAAGGGAAGCCAGTCCTCTTAACTGCTGAGCCA
The DNA here is from genome assembly GCA_009823505.1 of Rhizomys pruinosus. Taxonomy (NCBI): domain Eukaryota; kingdom Metazoa; phylum Chordata; class Mammalia; order Rodentia; family Spalacidae; genus Rhizomys; species Rhizomys pruinosus. The sequence continues at coordinate 3,386,446 of VZQC01000544.1, read as the reverse complement.
TCCCTCCAGGCCCTCTGTTTTGATTTTTAAGTCAATGTATAAAAGTTATATATTTTATTTTAAAACAAATCTAAAACCATCTGTCCACAATAAGGAGAAATGATAGTTACAAAATGTAAAATGAGACAGCCTCTGACCTGAATGTTCAGATTATTATTCTAGCAATCAGAAGCAACAGCCTAGTGACTTTGGCAATAACAAGTTACTGGTTAAATCCTATAAATATTTTTGGCTTGTGACTCAATAAATAATATAAATATTATGTTGCTCCAAGAAGACATGGGTTAGTGAAAATCCCAGTACCAGCACGGGTTACCTCCTACAAGTCATTGATCAAAGAGGCCTCAGAAGACTCTAAAACAATACAGACCATTGCCACTACTCTTGACTATTCACCATAACTAAATGGTCAGATCCTACTGCTGAAAGTACCACACACATCAGTTGCAGAACATAAAGAAATCCATTTTGAATTGACCAGGAAATCTCCCCTTGCTGTCCTCTGCCCACAACAAGGTTCATAGTACTGGGAGATGTTATATGGGCTGCAGGGGGAGAGAAGACATCAATGTTCTTACCTGGCACTGGACCCTGCATGTTACAATACTGACCCTGCCAAGCAATATATGTTCATTGATATAACAGTAACAAAACAGCTTATGGGTGTAACCAACCACTCTCTTGATTGGATTTAAGGCCTGTTGAACAAGTGGGAATTCGTGCCTACTACTAAAAATATGACAAAAAGCCCAGGCTGGGAAAGTCATGAACCCAAAGGAAGAACCATTGATGCTATTTTGCTAAATGTCCTAAAAAGATGCCTTCTAAATATCTTTATTTCCATAGATCTGTTCTGTCCCCAGCCTTGCTCAGAGAAGCTTCCTATTGCCAATGCAATAAGTCTGTGAAGACTGTTCAAAGTGCAGAGAGTAACTGACTATGGTTGCTGAGCTGTAGTTGGAACATCTCTATCAAGCCACCCTGCCAAGGCTCAGGGAACATCTCAGAAATGGGGCCTGAAAGACTGTAAGCACCAGAGGATGAGGAGTGACACAATGAGACACTGTCCTCTGCCCGTAATGAGGGTGCTCCACACTCGAACTTACAGCAGCTGTGCTTACCCGTACAAGTAGACAGTAAGCAGAGAAAAGCCTCCTGGTAGACAGTAAGCAGAGAAAAGGGAAGAAGTAGAGGCAGGGTGATGCGTAGCAAACTTCTTCCAAGCTCCACCTGCTGTTTTCCTCACCTCCCAATAATGACAACATATTATAAATTCACCAAGTGATTAGTCCACTGCAGAGGCCAGAGCACTCTAGATCCAGTCAAAAGACCATCAGCCAGCAACCATGCCTCCAATACTTAGGTCTTCAGGGGACATCCATACTCGACCCGCATCAGCATCTGACTCCCACTCTCAAGCATGCTGTTTTAAAATTTGGCAATCTTTCACCTATAGGATGATTTAACTTAAAAATTAAGTTTGCTTCCCAAGTTAATCACATACACTCACCCAAAACAGCCTGGGTGACTTTGATGAAATCTGGGCCTTGATTACACCCCAGAGGCACATATAATACAACTGCCCTTTTGAGACTCATGGGTCAAAAAACAAAAACCTAAAATAAAAAAGGGAAGGGGGATACAGATAGATATGAAACCTTTTTGTCAAAAACCTTGCAATTCAAATCTTAAAACTAACTACAGGAAGAGATTTGTATGTTCCAACAGGTCAAAATGTCACCAACTTAACAGCTGAGAAAAAAAATACAGCTTTGCATTGTGTAGGATGTAGCAGAAAGTGCCAGCAGAAAGGTTGGCCCATCTGAACATTGAAAGGAAGAAAAGCCTCAGATTGCTACAAACATCAAAACCCTCTGTGGACGCTATTGTAACAACTATTTATAATGAGTCCTAATGAAACTTACCTTCTAGGTGCCGCAAAGGTTTTAATACGAAAGACTTTCTTACCTCCCCCCATAGAACAAGGAGAAATATGATGATGATGAGGTCATTCTCCAACTGTAAATTGGAGCCAACTGTTATAGACGTAATCTCTTATAAAACCGGTAAAACTGCCTTCTTTAACTGACTAATAGACATAGGAACTGTGAAAAGGATTATTCTCTATTCAGAACCAAATATAATACTAAAGTCTCCTTAAGCTATGCACTTAAGCAAAATATATTAATACAGGAGCTCTGACATTAGCAATGGATTATTCTACCAAGGAGATGTTGGCCAGGGGATCCAAGCCCCCACAAAAGGTAAAGGCTCCTTGGCCTCCAAACTGGGAATCCCTGCAAGAAAGAGAGGCGAATAAGGCCCCTGCTGTCGAAAGACCTGTTGTAAACATGGGAAAATGTATTGAGACCACATTGTCAAGTGTATCCGATGGTCTCTGGAATACCCAAGAGGTTGTTTCACCAAAAGGCCACTAAACACCAATAAAGCAAATATAGGTCTCCAGAGTTTCAACAAGCTTTCTGGTCAGCACCAGCTACACCTCACCTGCCTGGAATACTGGGCATCATGTGGGCATATACCATATGCCCGTATATCCCAAAATCAATTCAGCTATTTAGACTCTCTCCTTGGAGGACTAACCCCATGGCTGATGCACAAGCTTACATCTCTCTAATGGTTTGGAAATGTTATTAAGCCACAGTAAGACCCCTGTCATATTTAAACAGGAAAAAAATGTAATTCATGGGTTAACATTACCATCCAAAATCTGTGTCTACACCAAAGTAACCCTATCCATACACAATTAGTATTGCTTAAATACCCAATATCTAATTCTTGTGCTTCATTGTCGTAGATTCGAGAGGTTATCCTGGAAAACTGTCAGCCCATGAACTGACCAGAGTCCAAGAACAACAGCTCCAGAGAAAGTAGACTGTTTTTGCTTCTCCCCACCGTGCTCCCTTTTCTAAAGCCCAGGGAAAACAATCTGGCGGAAGAGAGGGCGTGGTAGAAGTAAGGGCTCCAATTGGGGGTGAATGGTGAAATACAACAATATAGTCTGGGACACTCATTTGATCCAACTTGATTGAAGCATACAAACCCCCCTTGACTGGAGGTGGGGACCCATGAGCTGTGGTGAGTTTGGGCCACAACTGCTTGGCAAATTGGTTTTACATGAACGATGCTTGTATTCATAAATTATCACTTATTGTTAAAAAATGGAAAAAAAAAACAGAGAAAGATGCAGGAAAGTTATGGCAGAATGCATGAGCTGGGATGGGGTGGGGCGGGGTGGGGGGAAGGGAAAGGGAAATATGCCTGAACTGAACTGGAAAATGATGTATAAAATACACAAAGCATCAATAAAAAATGAAAATTAAAAAAATAAATAAATAAAATAAAATTTTCCAAGTGACATTTTATTTCATGTGGTTAGATTGAAATAAATTAAGCAATCTTTATATATATAAAACAACATATGGACAAAGTTATTCATTTTAGCTTTGTGCATAGTAGTCACAGTTTGGGAAATCATTAATGGGAAAAGTTACAGTACATTAATGCAATGTGAATTAATACTACAAAAACAAAATGGAAATGGGAATCAGGAAAGAGTTATATTGTGCATGCTTAACATGCTTAAACTACTCAGTAAGCGCCTGCTGAGTTCCATGGCATGGACCAATCTTACAGATGATCTCACCCAAATGCTGTGTTCTTTCAAGGGCAGAAACAGAAGATAAAATGGTATGAGGAAAAGGCAGTACAAACATGAGAGTCTTGACATGTCCCCCCTGAAACATTAATAATCAAAAATGGTTTGAGGCTGCTGTTTTCCCAAACATATTGTACATCCCTTGTCAAAATGCTTTCTTTACCCATATGCTGTATCAAATAAGATATATCAAAAAATAAGACTGATAGGATAGCACTCAATAATACATTCATTTCACATTATCTTTTATAGACCCGAATGACAAAATGGTGGTTGTTTGTTTTGTTTTGTTTGGGTTTTGGTTTGGTTTTTCCCTGTGTGTTTTGTCTTTTTTGAGTCAGTCTCTCCCTATAGCTCCAATTTGCCTGCAATTCCTTGTGTAGACTTGCCTCGATCTCACAGAGATCTGCCTTCCTCTCCTCCGGAGTGCTGGAATTAAAGGTATGTGCCACCATGCCTAGTAACAGAATGCTTCTTAGCTTTTCTTAAAAATTAATCCTTTGGCTGGAGAGATGGCTGTGGTGGTTTGAATGAGAATGTCCTCCATAGACTTTAAGTATTCAGACATTTTTCCCCAGTTGTTGGTGGCGCTGTTTGGGGAGGTTTTACAAGGTGTGGCCATGCTGGAGGAAGTACATCACACTGGGGGGCGGGCTTAGTGAGTTTAACAAGCCTTGCAGTCTTCAGTCTCTCTCTCTCTCTCTCTCTCTCTCTCTCTCTCTCTCTCTCTCTCTCTCTTTTCCTCTCTCCTCTTCCTCCCTCTCTCCTTCCTGTGCTCATTGCGAGATGTGAACCTCATAGCTTTCTGCTCCAGCTCCAGCCACCATGCCTCCCAACATAATAGACTCTAATTCCCTGGAACCATCAATTGTAAACTCAAATAAACTCTTACTTTTATAAGTTCCCTGGGTCATGGTGGTTCATCACAGCGACAGAAAAGTGACTAATACAATGGTTCAATAGTTAAGAGCACTGACTGCTCTTGCACAGGTTCAATTCTCAACACCCACATGGTGGCTAACAACCATCTGTAAATCCAGTTCCAGGGGAATCTGATGCCCTCTTCTGACCTCCAAGGGCATGGCATGGGTACATGTGGTAAATACATATACATAAAATAAAAATCAATTTAAGGCAAGCTCCTGCCAGCACAGCTTTGGCTGTCCTCCCCTGTTCCTGGGCCAGGCAGGCAGGAGACAGAGGCCCTGGAGCCATGGTTGACTGGGGCTTCCTGGAGAAACTGCTGACCAGGTCCAGGAGCACTCGACCATGGTGGGTAAGATCTGGCTGACCTTGCTCTTCATCTTCCGAATCCTCATCCTGGGCCTGGCAGGCAGTCGGTGTGGGACAATGAGCAGTCGAATTTCGAATGTAACACAGCCCAGCCGGGCTGCACCAACGTCTGCTATGACCAGGCCTTCCCCATCTCCCACATCCAATACTGGGTGCTGCAGTTCCTCTTTGTCAGTCAGCACACCCACCCTGACCTACCTGGGCCACGTCATTTACCTGTCTTGGCGGGAAGAACGATTGCTGCAGAAGGAAGGAGAGCTACTGGCACTGCCAGCCAAGGACCCACAGGTAGAGCAAGCCATTGTGGAACATCAGATGGCCAAGATCTCGGTCTCGGAGGATGGTTGGCTGCGCAGCTGCTACAGCAGGCTCTCCCACTAGGCCATGTCCAGGTTGGGGCCGCCCACACGGATCTTTGCCTCGATGCCCTAGAAGATGACCTTCAGCTGGTTGAACGTCTTGCCTTTGAACATGGCCACGTTGACTCCCTGCCTGCACTTGCCCGGGCCTTTGGCCGAGGCCTCCAGCTTGCACCGCAGCTTGTCCATCTCGTCCTCCGTGATGGTCTTCATGTCCCGCCAGAAGTCTGCATTCCTTCCCTGGTCCAGCTCCATGTAGACCCGGATGTCTTCTAGCAGGTCCTCCATATCAGCCACCGTGAGGTGGCGGAGAAATGTGTAGCGTTTTTGCATCTCCACGGCCAGGTCATCCTCCTCAGCCCTGATGTACTTGGCTAGCAGGTAGATGGGTTTGGTGCATCCATCACAGATGCAGATCATTGAGCGCAGCTTGGCCTGCTGCAAGTGGAAGTTGTCCTCCTGCACCTCCCAGGTCTTGAAATGCTCCGCCTCCTTCCCCCTCTGCAGTAGCTCCAGCTCCTGCTCCCTGTTCACCTTCTCTCCTCCCTCTCCAGCCTCAGCTTCTTCACCTTCTGCAGCTCCAGGCGGTTATCCTCCTGGATCCTCTTGTTGCGTTCTTTCAACTCCTTCTCTTCCAGGTGGCTGATCCCCTTCTTTTCCAGGTGAAGGCCCCCAGCAGGTTATTGTCCCCGAATGGGTTGTCTGCATTGGTGTAGCCCATGTCCTCGTTGCCCAGCCCATCTTCTCAAGCTTCTCCCACTCCTTGGCTTCCTTCTTGGCCAGGCGCCATGCTCACCTCTCCTCTGGCGTCTCAAAGGCTTTGAGCAGCTCCTCCTGCCGCCTTAGCTCCTCTTGAAGCCACAGCCATTTCTGCAGCCTCTGCTGCTGGCTCATGAGACAGAGGAGGATTGAGATAGAGGATTATGAAAACTCAGGGACAGTGTTCTCAGACACCAGTAAGCCATTTTTCCTTAGTCATTCTAGGAATGATTGGTTTGCTTGGTTCACGCATTTCCCCTTGATTGGTTAGCTTTAATTGTGGTGGTAAACTGATTGGCTGGCGTACTTGATTAGTAACTAATTGTGAGGCTAAACTCTGATTGACTTGTACTTACAAATTTCCCTGTAACCAGCACTTCCTGGCCTAATTCTGCCTAAGTTGTGTGTCTGCCTGGTTTGGTAATTAAATTAAAGCCTCTTAAAATTATATAAAAAATAAAAAATAAATTTAAAATTCCTAAGGGAGGGTCTTGAGAAATTAGGTCTTGGGTCTAAAGAATTGTTGAGAATAAAGAAGACCTTTACAATGCTGGTGACCAGCCGCCAGCCAGAGCTGCTACAGAAGAAAATGGTGCAAGTCAAAAACCACAGAATAAAATCAACAAAAACCATGTGGCTTCTTAATTCACAAATTTCAAATGAGTATTCCCATTATTAATCCAGCTAGGCATAGTGGCATAGGCTTTTAATCCCAGCACTTGGGAGGCAGAGGAGATCAAGGCCACCCTGGTCTGCATAACAAATTCCAGGCCAGTCGGGAGTATAAGAATACCATGTCTCAAAAAGACCAAAAAGAAAAAAAAATTTACCCAGTGAGTTCCTAACAGATCAGCTTTAACTAGTCTTCCAAAGATCCATGGACCTTCGTCTCCCTGGCTCATCTTGCCGTTCCAACCCAGATCAAGCACCTAGAAGAAAATGAAGCAATTTTCTCCCTATACCTTGGAGTGTCTGTCTTTAGTTTAACCCAGCTCCCAACCTCCAGCAAGATTGTTTGCTCTGCCATCCCACCACTCCACATTTCAAATTTTCCTTTGCTTTGTTCTCTCACTTTGTGTCTTGCTTTCATGAAGGTCTGTTAATTTGAGAAATGGTTTGTGACTGCACTGCCTTAACAACTGTTATATTTCTGTCTATTCAGGTTGCATATATTTTAAATTCGCATTTATTGCTTCCTCCCTCGGTCAATGTATACCTTGACTTTAAATCCTCCACTGAAATGACATTAGCAAGCTTTCCTGATTATACAATCACTGTATCAAAGGAACCTTTAGCTTATCTATTCAATTTACATTATAAATAAGAATCTGAGATTAAGACAAATGGATTTGACCAATGTAATAGAATAATCAATATAGGCTGAAATTTCAACAATCTTCCTTAAGGATTTAAGGAAGGATTTAAACCAATTTCTTGGTTAAAAAAATTAAAGAAAATAAATACAGGGGGGCTGGAGAGATGGCCTAGTGGTTAAGAGCACCAACTGCTCTTGCATAGGACCCGGGTTCGATCCCCGGCACCCACATGGTGGCTGAGGACCGTCTTAACTCCAGTTCCAGGGAAATCCGACACCCTCTTCTGACCTCTGAGGCATTGCACGACACAGGTGCACAAACCTGCAAGCATACAGTACATTCATACACATATAAAATAAATAAAATTTTAAAAATACAACTTCAAGATTATTTTAGGATTCCAGGTATCTCCATGCTGAGGAATATAGGAAGCCATGCTGGTAATCTGAAATGGAGGTTAACACAAACACAGCAACAGCTAAGCCCTTGCACCCTGAAACTCAAAACCTCTGATAAAAGTCAACTGAAAGCTTTCCAGGAAAACCCTTCCCTAGTCCTTTCCTGGACTCCTCCCTCTGCCATCTACTACATGCAGCACATGGACTAAATCGAAGTGTTTCAAGATCCCACAGAAAAACCATTGGTTAAAGGAGAATCCTCAGGTAAACAAGAACAAAGGAGCTTCTAGGAGCAGGAAGCAGTCAACAGTGTCAAATATTCTCATCCTCTCCCCAACACGTCCTGGTGATACTTCTGTCCATTCTGTGTATGTCTTTAAGAGCTCCTAGGGCTTACATTCTTTTACAAATAAGCATGTCTGTCTATGAAGTTCACTCCTGATGTGATGCTTGATTAACTATAAGGATTGCCTAAAATATTTGCTCAAACATTCCAGATGTTTCCATGATTTTTTTTAGATGAGATTAACAGTTCAATTAGCTGAGCGAGTAAAAGAAATTGTCTTCCACATGTGAGCAGGCCTCATGCAAGTTGCTGACAGGCAGTTCCCAGAGCAAAAATGAATCCTGTCTGATGGTGTAAGTTGGATACCAGCTCTTTCTTGTTCCACACCAGCTTCTGATCTGGATCTAAACTAGGATGTCAGTGCTGCAAATTCTTCCAGTCCTCTAACTAGAGGAGCCAGTTCCTCATAATAAATCTCTTACTCATCTGCACCTGAACATGAAAACTATACATTATTTAATCTACTTGTCCCAGTGTTCAGCAGTCTAGACTGTAACTTCTTCTAGGGGCCCACAAATAATTTTAAGAAGAAATATACAAAATTCTAGCTTTCTCTTCTTTCACAAATCCAAAGTCCTCTGCAAAATCTGTACTAAAAATGGGAGGAAAGATGGCAATTAACCCCCTCCCTTTTTTTTTTTTTTTTTTTTTTTTTGGTCTTTTTGAACAGGGTCTCCCTGTAGCCCCAGCTGGCCTGGAACTCACTCTGGCCTTGAACTCAGAGAGATCTCCCTGCCCCTGCCTCCCAAGTGCTGGGATTAAAGGCATGCACCACCACACCCAGCTAGAATCCCTTTTTTTAAAAAAACACATTCTCATAATAGCCAGAAAAGCAGAGGAAAGACCTAAGGGAACCAGAGAATTAGAGGAACCCTGGACGGAAACTACAGAATGCCCCTTTTTGTGTGAAAACGCTGTCCAGTTTTCTGAAGGACATATACCCTAACCATGGGACAGACCAAAATTCGTGTAAGCTATGGCAAGGGCCCATCAACTAGCATGACAACAGCACGGACAAGATTAGTACCAACAGGAAGGTCTGCCACCTTGCAGGGACAAGAACCCAGCAAGGGTCTAAGGTGACACTAGTGAATACAAGAGGACTCCAGGAAAGAAGAGGCTGGAAAAGCGGAGCCCACACTTTATAGAAATATTGAACATGTCTCTATATCAACAATGAATCACAGACACACAGGGAAGACTCAAGGCAGCCTGAAAGGATGTCTGATACAGTGTGCAGGCTGTCTGACCAAGTGAAATGCCTGCTCACTGAGCAAATAACAATCATCAGCATGCTATGAAGCCAAGAAACAGAAACCAGAGTCCCATAAAGCCATGCTTGATTTAACATATTAATGACATAACTTAAAATTATACCTCACAAAAAGACTAAGAAAAATCTGATTAATTTTCAAAGAAAAGAATCAGCAGATACTATTCTCTCTCTCTCTCTCTCTCTCTCTCTCTCTCTCTCTCTCTCTCTCTCTCTCTCTCTCTCTCTCCTCTCTCTCGTTTAATAGGTGTTATATGTCTCCATGCACACCTTTCCACATACACAGTTATTACAAGGTATTGAGCCGCATGTGGTGGTGCAAGTCTTTAATCCCAGCACTTGGGAGGTAGACGCAGGCGGATCTCTGAGTTCAAGGCCATCCTGGCCTACAGATTGAGTTCTAGGACAGCTGGGGCTACAGGGAGAAACTCTAAAAAAGACCAAAAAGAAAAAAACGTTATTACAAGGTACTGACTGACTGGCACATGTGACTGGAGGCTGAGGAGCCCCACTATCACCCACTGGTGTGCTAGAGACACAGGAGAGGTAGCAAGGTCTGATGCCAGAGGGGAAGAATGTCCTTCCTGACCAGTTCTGAAGACCTGACTGGCACATATGACTATGGAGGCTGAGGAGCCCCACTATCAGCCACTGGTGTGCTGGAGACACAGGAGAGGTAGCAAGGTCTGATGCCGGAGGGGAAGAATGTCCTTCCTGAACAGTTCTGAAGACCTGAGAACCAGAAACACACAGCCCAGCTTGATTTATGGCCAAGTTTCAGCTTCATCAGTCTAGCAGTTCAAGACTTCAACCTTTCTCTGCCTTTTCGTTCTCCTCAGGCTTTCCACAGCCCACTAGTTCCATGCTAATCTGTAGTAAGGACTTTTATAATATGGACATGCTCTAGAAAAAAGAATTTTACTTAACTTTTCAAGCAAAAGTTAATCTTATCTTAGCTTGTTTACATGGTAAACAGTCTATTGGACCTTGAACTCAGACTCCTCTTGCAACCTAAAACATAGACCTTTAATTCCTCATGACCTTTCCTTGCCCCAGATCCAGAACAATGAATGAATGAATGAATGAATGTGTGTTACAGATATCAAGCAACCACTGCAAACAGTATTTTTTTTTCTTTTTTTGTTGAAGGCAACAAAGATTATTCTGTTTGTATTGTAAACAGTAAATGGGATTAAGCTGATAACATGTTTGTGCTTGTGTGTATGCTGTCCTAGGTCAATAGGAGTCAGAAGAGACAAAATTCTCTGATAAGACTGTTCCTCTTTTCCTTCCCCATTTCATGTGGGATATACTGCTTTAATAAAAGAAAGAGTAAGCCTTGTTCAGGAGCACAGTTCCAAGACTAATATGAAGGAACAGGTTCTCACAATTACAGGCCCCTCTTGGGCTAAAATGGATGCTAAGAGTCAGGCTGTTCTTACTCCAGCATAAACGTAATGTGGCATCACATAGTAGTAACACCACACGGATCTCATGCTAGAGAAACCTCACAGACACACCCAAAATAACCTTAACCAGCTTCCTAGGCATCCAAAGGGCTTATAGTCAGTTCTATACATAAAATTAACCACCAAAGAGGCAATCTTAACATGAGGCAGATACTGGAATTATCAGACATAAATTTTAAATTATCAATCACAATTATGTTCAATAAAGACATTTGTAATGAATGAAGAGACAAGAAGTCTCCATTTAAAAAATAGATAATAAATAAAATGTTAAAAATTAAAAATAGAAGATACTATCACCATTGCTGTATGTTCATATGAGCAAGTTCCCAAAGGTCTGGACGACTTTCCTTATGTCCATGGCTCTTTCAGTCTTTCCATCCCCTCTTCCTCAATAGTCCCTGAGCCATGGGTGGCTGAGGTTCTGTAAGGGAGTCTACCCAGGGACACAGACTCTGCAGTCCCTTATCCTCTACATTTGGACCATTTATAGCATAGATCTGGAGAAATAGGCAGCAGAACCCAAGCTTGGCTGAGGAACTGTTGGCAGCTAATTACTACTGAGTGGGGGAGAGTTGATCTTTAAGAGAGTGACTTCAGATAGGCTGACTAGTCTCCAGTGGATGAACTTGCACCTAAGGCTATCTGGGTACAGAAACTTGACTTGATAGGGCTTAACATATATGACAGAATGCATGAAATCCAGTTGGGGTGTGGAGACTGTGGATAGAGGAGGGATTCTGTATGATGTACTACATGAAATGCACAAAAATTCAACTAAAATTATAAATTGAGAAAAATTGAAGCTAAAAATAAAATTAAATACAAAATAAAATGAAAGGTTAGGATTTAAAAATATCTACAGTTTTAAATTTCACTGGATAAACTTAAAACCAGAATAGAAAAAGAGTCTCTGAACTTTAGGATAGAATAACAGAAATAGTAATGACAGAAATAGTGGTTTTCAAAATTAAGAACAGGGGCTGGAGAGATGGCTCAGCGGTTAAGAGTGCTGACTGCTCTTGCAGAGGACCCGGGTTTGATTCCCAGCACCCACATGGCAGCTAAGAATCGTCTTTTACTCCAGTTCCAGGGAAATCTGATGCCCTCTTCCGACCTCCACATTTTATGACACAGGTGCACCAACCTACATGCAGACAGTACACTCATACACATAAAAAATAATAAAAAAGTATAAAGTCAACTTTAAAAATCAAACAAAATTAAGAACAATTGATCAATAGTATCAAAAGAAAAAGGAACTTTGTTGTATAACTGTGAAAACTCTGCTTAGATTGTCTTGGATATGCACATAGCTGATGGGTCTAGATGTGCACATAGCTGATGGGTCTGGATGTGCACATAACTGATGGGTCTGGAAGCCCCATTACTTTTTTTAAGTCAAGATGTATATTATTCTCCCCAATAATTAAACTTTCTGCTTAACATTAGAGAAATTGTATATTTTTTCTTTGAAATGAGGAAAAACCACATTTATTTTGAAGCTATAATTTTCTTTTCTAAAATCTTGCTTTTTGTTTTTTGATTTCTTATTAAAAACACTAATTTAGTTGTTAACTGGTACACTGATCTTTGAAAAGGACTCAATTTCAAATCTGTAATAACCCTAAATAAATTCTTATATCTGACTGTTTTTCATTTTTGTTTAGTATACATTAATATACCTACTTAATTTATTTGTCAATAAATTAATAAATTGAAATTTTGTGAACTATAAAAAAAGAAAACAAGAAAGATATTTAGGCAAACACTTCACCAGAGAAATTATATGAATGGCCACTGAACACATAAATAGATGTTCAACATCACTAGTCATCAGGGAAATACAAACTAAAACTACCCTGAAATACCACCGCTAGCTCACTAAAATGACTGAAATTTGAAAAGACTGACAATGTCTGGCAAGGAGGTAAACAATGCTCACAGACTGGCAATACAGAGAGAAAATGGAGTGACTCCTCTGAAAAACTGAAAATTTCCAAAGAAGGTAAATACCAACTTTTGCACTAATAAACATTTCCCAAAGGAGAAAAAATACATATGTGTCCAAAAGTCTTATACAGTAATCTGTAAACCAGAATCAACTCAAATGTTCTATAGCAACAGAATGGAAAAGTGAACTAAGCATATCCAGAAGTTCTCAGTAATAAAAATCAAACTGCCAATGCATTTAGTAACATGGACGAATTTCAAAATCATTATGATGAGTAAAAGAAACCAGGCTACCAGCAGACATACCAGTGATACATCTGACAGAGCATTAACATCCAGAATGCATAAACTACTCAAAAAACAAAGAACTAAGAAAACAAATGACTCACTCAAAAGATGGAATAAAGAGCTGAACAGAAACTTCACAAGTGAAGAATTAGAGATGGCTGAGAAACATCTTAAAATGTCTTCAACATAGCTAATAATTAAGGAAATGCAAATTAAAGCCACTTTAAGATATCATCTCACTCCAATAAGACTGGCTAGGATCAAGAAAACAAATGAAACCAAATGCTAGCGAGATTGTGGGGAAAGGGGAACATTCATCCACTGCTGGTGGGAATGCAAACTCATACAACCACTATGGAAAGCAGTATGGGGAACCCTTAAAAGACTCAAAAGGAGCTTGCCACCTGACCCAGCCATACCACTTCTGGGTATGTACCCACAAGCCTCATCTTACCACAGAGATATATGCACAGCCATGTTTATTACAGCACTCTTCACAATAGCAAAGAGCTAGAAGCAACCCAAGTGTCCCTCAAACAACTAGTGAATAGAGAAAATGTGGTACATCTGGTACAGCTACACAATGGAGTTCTATGCAGTAGTAAAGAAAGATGACATCATGAACTTTGCAGGTAAATGGATGGAACCACAAGATACTATGTTAAGTGAAGTAACACGGTCCCAGAAAAACAAATGATGAATTGTATCCCTTATCTGTGGATGCTAGCACCAAGTTCCTAGTTGTAAGGCAAATTGAGCATTGTTAATGTTATATTCCTCTTTTTCTGAAAGCAAGTGTGCTCTTATAATGTGAATCCTTTAACAGGCTCTAGAATTAACCTACCACTTATTTTCAGACTTTCTAATCTTGGTATATGGGTGGTAGATATGTAGGCATATTTTAGAGTAATATAAGTTTAAAAGGGAAAAATGTGAAACCCGAAATATGATTTGGAAATAACATACAGTTTATTTTCAGATGACATAATTTTAGTATAGGTGTAACATATATATATATAATATATATATATATACATATATATATGCTTATGTTGAAGCAATACAAATTGGAGGGAACAACAACTACAAAAGAACTGGGACAAATATCCGACTGAAACAGTAAAGTTCTCCCCAAAACAATAATTATCTGCTTTGAAAAAACTTTAAAAAGACTCAGAAAAAGATACAAGGCAGGTATGGAAGAATACATCAACTGGGGTGGGGTGGAGGACATGGAAAGGGAAATGAGTCTAAATTAGACTGAGAAATGATGTATGAAATTCACAGAACTTCAATAAAAATATTTTTTAAGTAGTGGGGAAAAAAAGGATTCCATCTAAACAGAATTCTGTAAAACAAAAACTAATGCACAGTCTCAGCAGACAGACCAGCAGCTTCCTGCCCTGCCATGCATGTTCTTTAAGGGGGAATATAAATGTCTCTATGGTGAATTACTGAGCATCTGCAACCATCACAGAGTCTTCTCTTTAAGTAGCTGCAAATTATTTAACTCAGAGTGTACCTCACTGGTTAATTTTTAAAAAAATAATCATCCATGACCACTTAACGGTCCTTTCTCTGAAGCACAAGTGGTAGATTTTTATCACCAGACCCACCTGGCATCAGAGTTCCCATACCTGACTGCCAGCCAAGCAGTAGCTTAATTCACATGGCCAAGCTCCTGTGGCTTTAGTTCTAAAACTGTGATAATCAACTGTCTTGCACTGTAGTTGAAAAGAAAAAGGCTGACCCAAGAATCTAGTATGCAGTGCAAATAGCAGCACCAATCACCAGCCTGAAGAAACAGTAATCCAGGAGTGATCTTTGTCAGACTTACATCAAGTACATAGTGCTTGAGAAATCTGACTAGGCAGAGGAGATAAGTACACACATCAGCTTGGTGGTCAGGGACACCATGAAGATCAGGAAAGACACAGAAAGGCACTGACATATTTTGTTTCAATAATGATGACATGTGCCCAGCCAGAACTTAAATTAGCTCGCTGAAGCCTCTCACCAATCCTTCAAGGTAGAGTCTTTCATAATCACCATTTTACATGAAACTATGAGTTAAACTACTTTGCTACTACAGCAAGGTCAGGGGTGTCCAAAATTATGGTGTCAGCAAAAGCTATAATTACAGCAACCAAACTAAAAACAAAAAGTACATTTTATTTCTATACTAAAACCATGCCAAAAGGGTAATTTACATGGGTAAGAAGATGCAGTAGCTGAGCACTGCTGGCTATTCTCCATATACTTCCACTAGGAAGAAGATGTCAATGAGCAGCAGCATGGAGAAAGTTGCATCCGATCCTTCCAAAAGTGGAAGAGGGTCCACTCCCAGAAGTGTAAGGCAGGCAAGTGATAAACAGGTAACCTGGGGAAAAAAATCTTGAGGAGGAGGCACTGCCAGAGATTCTTGGAGAAACAGAAAACCTGGCAAGCTCAGTGGTTATACTCTCTAGTCAAAGCCAGGAAAAGAAAAAGAGTAACGGTCTGCTATTCTCAGAATTACTCAAGCTTTTCATGAGATTCCAAAGTAAGTTCTAAGCTATGACTCTACAGGCTTCATTCAATGTATTTGTAATTCACATTCCCCTCCCTCCCATAAAAAGCTTACTTAATTTCTGTTTTGGGGTAGGGACTGTTTAATGAGATGAAAGTGAATTTTCCCTGTCTCCACTCAGTCCAGATAGCTGAAGTTAGGCCTGTTCACTAACATCAGAACTAGAAAATACATACTAAAGGCCAGATTTAATTCTCAATATACCATAACACCCCTTTGTTTCACATTCCTCATCTATTGAATGAAACTCCCACCAAAGTCTCTTCCCCCCCACTCTTCTGTTTCCACCATTATGGGAAACAAATATTCCATCTACAAATCTTTTACACATATTCTTTCCCTTTTATTTTTTTTACTCTAGCTTTTAAACAGTAATAATGCAAAGTTTTTAGCAGATCTCTCTCTCTCTCTCTCTCTCTCTCTCTCTCTCTCTCTCTCTCTCTCTCTCTCT
>VZQC01000544.1:3356975-3369917 GCA_009823505.1 Rhizomys pruinosus | reverse complement strand
CCCCCCCCCAGCTGGATGGTGGGACCCTAGGGCTGTGTGTGTTTGGGCACAACTGCTTGAAAAATGGTTTTACACGAAGGATGCTTGTACTCATAAATTATCACTTGTTGTTAAAAAATGAAAAAAAAATAAAGAAGAATAAAGAAGCAATAGAAAAAAAAGAAAAGAAAACACAACAAAACCTTTGGGATACGTTAAAAGCAGTCCTAAGAGGGAAATTTATAGTCCTGGGTGCCTACATTAAAAAAACAGAGCTGGGCATTGTGGCGCAAACCTTTAATCCTAGCACTCGGGAGGCAGAGGCAAGTGAATAACTGTGAGTTCAAGGCCAGCCTGGTTCTACAGAATGAGTTCCAGGACAGCTGGGGCTACAAGGAGACCCTTTCCCAAAAAAAATAAATAAATAAATAAAAAACAGAAAGAGCACAAATAAGCAATCTAACAATGCATCTAGAAACACTTGAGAGACAACAACAAATGAACCCTAAACCCAACATACAGGAAGAAATAACAAAAATCAGAGCAGAAATCAATGAAATAGAAACAAAGAAAACAATACAAAGAATCAATAAATCCAAAAGCTGGTTCTTTGAAAAGATAAAATAGACTGAACTCAAGCCCAGTTAGCCAAAAGAAAGAGCAAGCAACTCCAAATTAATAGTATTTGTGATGAAAGGGGAAACATCATAACAATGAAAAGATCCAGAAAATGATGTGAGAATACTTCAAAAACCTATACTCTACTAAATTTGAAAACCTAAGAGAAATGGAAGAATATCTGAAATCCTGGGAACCAATGAAGCTTAACCAAGAAGAGATTGACAGTTTAAACAGACCCATAATATTTGAGAAAATTGAAGATTTAATTAAAAAACTCCCAACTAAAAAAAGCCTGGGCCCAGATGGTTTCACAGCAGAATTCTATAAAACACTGAAAGAAGTCTTATAACCATTACTACTGAAACTGTTCAGTAGGATACTAACAGAGGGAAATATCCCAAATTCCTTCTATGAAGCCAGCATCACTCTAATACCAAAACCAGGCAAAGATACAACCAAAAAAAGAAAACTATAGACCCATCTCATTAATGAACATAGATGTAAAAATTCTCAACAAAATACTTGCAAACCACATATAGACCCACGTCAAAAAGATCATCCATCATGATCAAGTTGGATTCATACCAGAGATGCAGGGATGGTTCAACATATGAAATGAATAAATCTCATAAAACACATAAATGGACTAAAAGATAAAAACTACATGATCGAGTGCATAGAGCTTAGACTGGGGATTTCCCAGGACCACCTGAAACACAGAGTACAGGCTAAGCTAGGCAAATCCTTCCCTTCACTCCCCCACCCTGCCAACTGGAATTGATGGAGTGTCCAACTGGATTCTTTGGAGAACCTTCAGAACAGAAAGGGAAGAGTGAGTTAGACTTCCAATATCAAGCCCTAAAACATTCCATAAACAAGGAGGAAAAAAAACAAACAAACAAACAATGAAGGCATCTGAAGGAGGCAAGCAAAGCAAGCCTTCAACACAGTGAAGAAGCATTTGGGATTCGCATTGGAATACAGGCAAAGAGAAGCCCAGGTGCCAGGGACACAATGAAGGGACAACATGAGAAAGGTGCAGGATAATTCCACACCAAGCTGTACCAACCCTGTGGGAGATTCCTATAGTGGGATCCCCCTGGGGATGGCCCAGGACACAGATCTTAGAGGAACAATTGCAGACATATTCAAAGAAATCAAAGAATATAAGTAAGAGAATCAAGGAGAGAGAATGAAAAACTCCAGAAGAACCTAGAGAGAGATTGACAAATGCCAGAAAGACCTAGAGGGAGAAAATGACAAATTCCAGAAGGAAGTGGAAACACTGAAAAAAATCCCATGTTGAAATAAAAAAGGAAACCAACCAATAAAGCAAAGAGCTACAGGAAGATGTTAAGAAGGTATAAAATGAAGTGGAAATACTAAAGAAATCACAAGGTGAAATGAAAAAGGAAATTGAACACTCATCCAATCAAGAGGAAAGGAAAGGAAAAGGCCTCAGAGGTAGAATTAAGGAATCAGAACAAAGAATAAGAGACTTGGAAGATAACACAGAACACTAAAATCCTTAAGTAAAGATTATGAAAAATGTAAAAATATACAAAAGTAGAACAACCAGGAATTGTGTGACACTATGAAAAGATCAAACCCCTGCATCATAGGGAGAGAGGAAGGAGAAGAATCCCAAGAGAATGGTATTGATCAGATCTTTAACAGAATAATAGATGAAAATTTTACCAAACTAAAAAAAGACAAACAGATACAAATAGAAGAAGCACATAGAACGCCAAACAGACAAGATCAGAAAAGAAATTCTCCACACCATATCATAGTTAAAATGCTAGATGCCCAAAACAAAGACAAAATTCTGAAAGCTGCAAGAGAAAAACAAGTTACATATAAGTGGAAACCCATCAGAATTACAACTGACTTCTCAGTGCAAACTATGAAATCAAGAAGAACGTGGAGCAAAGCATTCCCAGTGTTAAAGGACTATAGATGCCAACCCAGGTTACTATACCCAGCAAAAATATCAATTATAGTTGAAGGAGAGAGAAAAATCTTCCATGACATAAACAAGATGATGGAATACCTGGCTGGAAAACCTACTCTGCATAAAATACTTGAAGCAATTCAAAGGGCAGAAGAGAGGTTTTTTAATTTTTAATTTATTTCTGTGTGTATGTGCTTGAAGGTCTTGATATAGTGGTACTCTACTGATATTTGCAATTTCTGCTGCACTCGTATTAGTCAATGCAATGCATAGCGTGACGGTCAGTGAAGTAGAATGGAGGTTGCTCGGATTGTCCCCTAGGAACTGGGGCGTTTCTCGCTCCTTGGAATTCTCGACCCCACCCCCCCAAGTTTCAGCATTTGTTTTCTCGTGAGTTCGTCCACTGTGGGTGCTGGGGATCGAACCTCGGGTCCTTTGTAAGAGCATTCTGTGCTCTCTCGCTTCGATGGTGTGCGCTTCTTAAACCGCGGTCAAGCCATCTCTCTCCCGTCCCTTTCCTTGTTTCAGAAACACTTAAGGTGCACCCACCTAAGACACTTCTCTAATTTACCTCCTGGCCTGCACATATAGAGTCTGCACACCATGTGGCAGCATATCACCACATTTTAAGCTTACCACAAACACACACATTTCACACACACACTCACACACACAGTCGAAAGAGTTACTTTTGGAGGATTTGTAAGTTATATTACTTTGATATGATAACTTATAACATTATTTCGCTCTCACTCTTCTCAAATTAATATGTACATGACTATAACCATATTATAAAAATTGCCCAGTGCATGGGAATATATGGTGCAATGCATTCTTGTTCATTTTTAAGGTAGAATAAGATTTAATGAAGTTCTAATCCTTTACTGGTTCCTCTTTTCTTAATCTCTTGAGACAGGATTTTAATTTGCTTTGATGAACAATGTCATGAGTATGTCTTCTCTTAAGGTATCATACGCTATGGCAGTATATGAATAGCTGCAGTATTGTTTAGTTACCCCGTTAATACCACTTATATTATGAGGCAAAGAATAAATCCACTTATCTGAAGAAATGTCAAACTGTTAGAGGATCAGCTTACTAGTGAAAAATAACCTCAGATTTTCCCAGTGAAAAGTTTAAAGGAGCGAGAGGTCAACCATACCGAGTTCATCCCCACACGGTTGTAATATAGCACTGTCGGAGTGTTTGGTCAACCATCAACTTTTCTAACCATTGGTTTTATTGAGTGTTTAGATCCTTGGGTACTAAATTGATCTAACATTCAAATATTAATGTTTTACCCCAATCACATTTTTTGTCTGGCATTTTCCAGCATGACCATAAGAATTAAGACTACGTTTTATTAGTTTTGTTTTTTATTTTTTTCAATTACAGTGGTTTTGATTTTCATTGTCATGTGCATAGCACCTGGAATTGAGTGGTGATGGAATGTACTGGGTCTGCAGGTGGTGCTATTTATAAGAATTCTCCCCGACGTGTGGGTTTTTTTATTTTTGTCATCTTTAATTTCTATTCCTGGGAGCTGAACTGTTACTATGAGAATTTAGAAGTGTCGAGTACTTGACACCGCAACCGAACAGGAGAGAAATCCTACCTTTGCTTGTGAGAAGAAATGATAGCAGCAACAAGTCCGCAACGGGAATGGTTATGTGAGCACTGGGCTCCGATGGTCTGTTTGAAGAGCTAATGTCTCTTTATTCACTAGATTAGGAAGAACTGGACACTGTCCATAATGTAGGCCAAGTATATTTTCCATGATGGCTAATATTTTTGCCTAACAGATAGGATAGCTTCATTCAGATTTCTAGTCTCATTTTTGACTCCTCTGGTAAGGGATGCCAAGTAAGTAGTCTATAGCCTGTAGTCAGGTGACCCTACAGCTCTGGAAGCAAGATTAGATGAGTAATTAACATTGCAGAATCCACAGAATTATGGCCAGTTGAATATGAGAGAATTGTGAAGGAGTCAAGGACAGATCTCAAGTTCCTGGCTTGAAAGTCCCAACTGATAATGATTGCAATGTAAGAAATAACAGAATGGACATAGTAGAGTTAGGATATTGCAGAAAGTTTAGAGTAGGATCTATATCTGGGTGATCTGTTAATCTAGGATCATATCCCAAATCTTAGATCAATAGATAGATGATAGATAGTGATTAGCAGTGATAATATGTAGAAGGGTTAGAGTGAGATTATAGAGAGATTAGATGCTCTCTAGATGACGGAAATAAGATGATGAGATAGATCGATACGTATGGAGTTAAGTAGTATTACATAGTACGATAGCATAGCATGTTTATGATGACAGTTTGGCAAGCAGAGTCGATGATACTTCCAATGTGCGTCAAATCGCCAGCTACAGACTGACTTTTGGAATGCAACATAGATTTTGATGGTTTCCCAAGAATCAAAACTCAATTAGAGTGATTTACAAATTAATAACAAATAACAGGGGTTTCCAAAGTTCAAGACCATAAGCCTAGAAATGAAGAAAGACATTTAAAATGTCCCACGATGAGCCAGAACTCTAGTGGCACTTTCCCATAAGATTGTCGTGTCTCACCCTCAAGAAGGCAGAGCGGCAGGGCACGATCTCTGCTGAGCTCTCCCACAGTCTCCAGCTGGTGGGTCTCCCACTAGTGAGGTTTCCTAGTACAGCTTTGGAGCCCTGTCTTCAACAAAGACTCAATAAAAAATAAGGAAAGATATTGTGCATGAGAGATTTAAGAATGCTATTGGTGGTCCGGTGTGTATAGAGCAGAATATAATCACACTTTTTCTTTTATACTACATTCTTACTATGACGTGTTTAGTGCTTTTCATAGGAGAGGATTGTTCGTTGGTCAGTTAATATGAACAGAATTTTTAAGACAGTTTATGATTGAGCATACATTGGAGATGACTAAGTAGATTATGTATGCAGATAGAACCAGTAGAATACTGTTGGAATGTGATCCTTTTTTGGACTGGGTGCACACTATTACATATTAGTTAAGATCTTCCTTGGTGTCCTCTCTCTTCCTCATTTTTGCGCCGATCTTCATGCTCTACAGGCGAGTAAGCTGGTACGATATATTGGAAAAGGTAATGTTACTTCATATGTTTTAAAAACTTTTTCTCTTCGGTTTGTATGTTTAGAAAGCCTCTAGGTTCTTGCCAATAGTGTACCGTGAGATCTTCTTAAAGTGCAAGTTGGGTGATTCCTCCCTTGCTTCAGCCACCCCCCACAGAAGTGGATTATAGCGTCTATGCATGGTTCGCCTACTGGAACACTATGTGGTATATATCCTGAATTTTTTTAGTGAACGTCTACCTGAAGTTAACATTGTTGATGGTGAAATTTATAGAATAGAGTTCTACTTTTCCATGGAGTCACGGCTAACGGCACGAGAGAGTAAAGAAAGGTGTAAAAGCAACACGAAGCTTCATGTGGTTTATACGCGAGGTCTTTATATAAAAGAGAGATTTCAAACATAAAATTTAAAGCCTATCTGTGTAGGCTCATCTTATGTGTGTTATGAAAGTGATTGTCTTCTTTTCAATAGGAAAATTGTTTTCCATTTTTTCTGAGGAATGAATTTGAATTGTGTTGCCTGTGGTTGTAAAATGTTAAGTGTAAAACTTTGCTGGGCGATTAGGGGCTTAGACAGAGTGGACATCGCAGTGTTCTTATTAGAGCAATGGCTTGCTCTGCATTAAGGGAAACAGAGGACAATTCCAAACTAGCAATAAAGAGAGAGAACTTACAATCTGTTAACTCTGGGGTTCCGTTGGAATATTTCATTCTTATTCTGAGCCCCTTTATGCATTACGATGGCTTAATTTGCTCTATACAAATAAGAAAAGCAAAAATATAAGCAACCACAAAACATACTAGATGGCCAGCAGAATATGTAGCAATCAGCTCTAGAACCAATACCATTCTTTTAAGATATTTACGTTGGATCTAACTGCGGTATGAGCTTACATCTGGTCAGGGTTAATTGTGACAAAGTTTCGTGGTATGGTCACTAATGGACAAGGTCGTCAGGGACTGTATCTCTGGGAAATGCACAGGGCCTCACTCGGCTTAACGTCAAAGTCTGCAGCTCTTAAGAGCAGAGAAAAATTGGGTGAATTGAGGAACATACTGTCTATCTAAATCTTCATATTAACCGTTCACACTCACATACCATGCGCTATTTTAGCTTTTGTCTTACTTATCAGTGTTTTCATGATGTTGTATGATACTTTAAGAGAAATATATGTGTGTACACCACTTAATTTAGAAAGATACCTTTTACTATTGATGTGTTTGTAGGTTGGTGTAATTGGGTGCAATTATCTTCTTGTTTCTTTATGGTCATTGATCCGTATCCCCTGTTGCGTAGCTCAAATCCACCCCTCTTCCACAGTCCTCTGCCGGTCTGGGGTTAATGGTTAAATACTTATTGCAATTGGGAGTCTGCTGACCAGGATTGTATACACCAACACTCTGCCAGGACTTATGATACTTGCACACCTTGAGGGCAGTTTGTCGTCTGTGTTATGGTGTCAATTGCTCTCATGGCTTGTCAATGAGAGAAACTTTACGTGAAAGGCGTGAGAGAGGATCCCTATTAATGCTCGCCGTCTTCCAAGAGTGTGCCCACCAGTGATTGTCCCGGAGTGTTATGGCCAATCGGATGTCCTGTTAATAGTAGTGATCCTTGTTTACTCTGTCCATTCGTTCATTCAGGTTGGGCCTCAAGGTGGACCTATCTTCGTCTCATCAGTCATGGAACTCTATGATATTATTGCGAACTTATCTCGACGCAAACGATAGTATCAGCGATATGCAATTAGAACGGCCCATACATAACTCTGGATCTTCAGACAAAGCGCCTCTTATGAAACGGGATACTGTGTTAGGCAATAGACACCTACTTTTGCATTATACTGATAGACCTGACTGGGTGTGATGGTAGGACTTCATGGTGCTGAGACTCGACGGAACACTGTGAGGTCTTGTATATATGGAGTGCTCTTTATGGTAAGGTTAGGGTTCGTGATAAGACCGCGCCTTAAGATGGCATGTGAAACTTTGCATCTTGAGATATGTGTGTCTGCGGTTGAAAACTAATTGTGGACCTAGGGTTTGAGCCCTAGTAGCTCTCGTGTGTAACCATTGAATCTCACAGTAAACCTGCGAGAGATGAAATTCTGGAGAGTTTTGTGGCTAGTGGGATAAGATTGCTTCATTCCAGCGTCAGAGGTGGGGCAAAGAGCCATGAAGTCCATTACAACTGCGCTTTCGCATGAATGGGGATGGCAAATTTCTGGGATTACAATACACAGTTGTTAAGAAAAAGCGTTTGGCGCTGATTTAGCGCAGCGCCAAATAGATAATCGACTCTCAAAATGAAAAAAGTCATATAAGATTAAATATAGGATGTGCTCCTAAGTCTTAGTTTACCTGGTCTAGATATTGTACTGGACATCCTGGTTTAGTGGAGTAAGTGGCTTTTTAGCCGTGTGTTTCACTATAGGTTACGTAAACCCACTTTTCAGTGACGCCATTGACTCTCCATATTTTCATCGACTTGCTTGGTGAATTTCGCGATCCTCCCTCTCAACATAATACACGAAACAATTTTTGTCTACCGAGAATGATTGAGTGCGATCCTAGCTGTTTCAGCACTGTTAGGGTTCTGGGACGGCTTTAGTAATGTTAGATTAAGATTGGGTTTGTCACTGAAGGCTGTGCATATGTGTCAGATTTGGGACTTCTATGGAAGATGGAGGATGTTCAGAGTAGAAGTGCTATATAGCTCACATCTGTTTAGCCTCACATTTATCTTTAGTGACTCATTGGGACATTGTGGGCTTTGAACTTGAGCCACCGCCTTCTGGCANAAAAAAAAAAAAGAAACAAGGTCTCTCAGTAGCCTCAACAGTTAGGCTAGATTAGGTGGGCAGCACGTGTCAGGAATGTCACTCTGTACTCCCCACAGCTGGTACAACAAGCTTGCATTCATTTATGGAACTCGGACCCCACAATTGGAGTATAAGCATTGTACCAACAGAGGCATCTTCCC
Source organism: Rhizomys pruinosus (assembly GCA_009823505.1). Lineage (NCBI taxonomy): Eukaryota > Metazoa > Chordata > Mammalia > Rodentia > Spalacidae > Rhizomys > Rhizomys pruinosus. Next base: position 3,361,287 of record VZQC01000544.1, on the reverse strand, counting down.
AGCCCCCCTTGGTCTGCATACCTTAGACAATGAGGCTATTCTTTTGATAAAGTGCCTTAACTGTATATACTTTATTTCTGTTTAAAACTGAGACCCCTGAACTTTACTACATAGTAAATAATGTAATTTGCTAGATTAAGATGAAATAATATAAATGATAAATAATAAAATAATCAAGTTTTATATAATAGATACCATTTATATTCCTGTTAGATTATTACAGGCAAATTTAGAAAGTCTGAATTGTCTGAACTCTTGAGCTAGCTAATTTAAAATGACAGTCCTGCTCCATTTGGGAGAATATTTTGCTTTCATTTCATTTCATTTACATATACAATTTCTGTGAAATAACAGCTGCAACAATTTCAGTGATCATGCCTGTTATGGGGAGCATTTGGTAATTTTTGTATATTTTATTTTTATTCTTCCATCACAGCTTTTCCTTTTTCTTGGGGTGATTTAAATAGATTATGGAGCTCTTTACCCCAAATATCTGGCAAAATATCCATTGTATTTCCGAATGGGAATTCTTGGTCAGAGTCTCTCTTATGTTTTGATCTGATCTCTACCTTACAAAAAATACCACCACCATCATCATCATCAACAACGACAACAAAACACATAGGTAAATTCTTGAAGACCTATCAAAATGTCCACATTTTGAGCAGGGTGATCTTGTGAAGGAAATGACACCTTATTGAATGTCTTCCTCTCACATTATACACACATGCTCCTGGGCCTTAAGCACATGTTATGTCAATGAGGAAGCCACATGACCAGGTCCAACAGGAGAGGTTCCTCAGCTTGGAATAATGACTAGAATAGTTGAATGTGAAATGTTATGAACATTTTCTCTGTTGCATATGGACTTTAGAACTGACCTCTTTTTCCTGTGTTTAGAGATTAGTTATAAATAAAATTACATGGCCAGATTTTCATCTAGTAAAGTACTAGTGTAAGAGTTCCCTGCAGGGATGAACTTTACTTGGGAAAGGCTTTCATACATTTGTCCCAGGACTGCCGAGTGGAAAGGACCTCTGGCCTCAGCGCAGCCCTGGTTATGTGGGTGAAGGTTTCTTCTGGGCCCAGTCCACATGCCCTGAGGAAATAACAGCAAGGTCTTAAGGCTTAAGCTCCCCAGGTTCTAGTAAACAGCAGGAGGCGAGGATCATGCCTGAACCAGCTGATTGCTCTAATGAAGAGACTCAAGAGAAAGGGGATCATGTTTGTTTAAAGAATTTAGGGACAGGGCTGGAGAGATGGCCTAGCGGTTGGGAGCGCCGACCGCTCTTACAGAGGACGCCGGTTCGATCCCCAGCACCCACATGGCGGCTAAGAACCGCCTGAAACTCCAATTCCAGGAGAACCCCAGTTCCAGGGGAATCCGATACCCTCTTCTGACCTCCGCGGCGTTGCACGACACGGGTGCACAAACTTGCATGCAGACAGTACATTCAAACACATACAGAAATAAATAACATTAATAAAAAAAAAAAAATTTAAAAAAAAAAACACTATAAAGTATTGTTTAAAAATAACTTGTTACAATTTTACATCTTTCATAAATTTAGTGTTTAAATTCAGTAAAGGATAACTCTACCACTAAGATTAAAGTTTTTTCTCCAATTAACTCATTGTGATTTTACTGCTTATATACATTTAGTGTTTAAATTCAGTAAAGGCTTATTCTACAACCAAAATTGATTTTTTCCCTAACTCAAGTCTTATAGTATATTTAAACAGCTAACAAATTAATTGTTTTATAAAGGGTAAATATAAATTTACACATGAGATAGTTCTATGTTTTTTTAAGCATATACTTTCACCTACTGGATATGATCCACCAACACCCAATAAGGATCTGCAAACCTATTCTATAAATGCAAACACAGGTTACTATACACAGCAAAAATGTTGATTACAGTTGAAGGAGAGAGAAAAATCATCCATGGCATAAATAAGATGATAGAATACATTTCCAGAAAACTAACCCTTCAGAGAATATTTGAAGCAATTCAAAGGAAAGAAGAAAGAAGCAAATATGCCCAGGCACCTAGAAAGAGAAATTAATAAAAGCATAACTGTAGAAGTAGAAACCTAGACCAAAAATGCAAATGGATGAGAAGGGGAAAGGAAGCAACACACATCTTTCAGTTATAATCATAAATACTAATGGACTAAAATTCCCAAACAAAAGAAATAGACTGGGAGATAGGTCTAGGAAACAGAACCAAACTATATGTTGTCTACAAGAAACATATTTCACCTTCAAGGATAGAAACCACCTTAAAGTGAAAGGATGGAAAAAAATTATTCCAAGCAAAAGGAACGAAAAAGAAAGCAGGTGTTGCTATTTTTATATCAGACAAAATAAACTTCAAAGTAAAAGAAATCAGAAGAGACAAAGAAGGCCATTACATTTTCATCAAAGGAACAATTGACCATGAAGATTTCACAATCATGAATATATATGCACCAAACTCTGGTGCTCCAAACTTTATAAGGACAACTCTCCAGGACCACAAGGAACAGATTAACCCCAATACAGGCATAGTAGTGGACTTCAATACTGCACTGAGCCCTTTGGAAAGGTCAACTGGACAAAGAACAGAGAGACATCTGAACTAAATGATATGATACACGGACCTCACAGACTTCTACTGAATATTCGACCCTAATATCAGACAATACATTTTCTACTCAGCACCTCAAGGAACATTCTCCAAAATAGACCACATACTGGAACACAGAAGAAACCTCCACAAATACAAAAAGATTGAAATAATTTCCTGTATTCTACGAGAACAGTACAATAAAGCTCAATATCAACACCGTGATAACCCCTACTATCTACAAGAGCACATGGGGAAAAAACAACACATTCCTGGATAAATGAATGGGTCAAGGAAGAGATAAAGAAAGAAATAAAAGCATTCCTGGAACTGAATGACAATGATAACACAACACAACAAAATCTATGGGATACTTTAAAAGCAGTTCCTTTTCTTTAAAGCAGTTCTAATATGTAAGTTTATAGTCCTGGGTGCCTATATTAATAAAACAGAAAGAGCACAAGTAGTTAAAAACACTTGAGAGACAACAACAAATGAACCCATAACACAAGAGACAGGAAGAAATACAAAAATCATAGCAAAAATCAATGAAATAAAAAAAGAAAACAATACAAAAATCAATAAATTCAAAATTTAGTTCTTTGAGAGAATAAACAAGATAGACAGACCTCTAGACCAGTTAACCAAAAGAAAGAAGGAACTATTACAAATCTATAGAATACGTGATGAAAGGGAAAATATCACAGCACACGAGGAAAAGATCCAGCCAACCATTGGGGCTTACTTCACAAACTGATACTCTACTAAATTTTAAAACCTAGGAAAAATAGATAATATTTGAAATCCTGGGAATCACCAAATCTCAACCAAGAAGAGATTGACAGCTTAAACAGACCCAACATATTTGAAGAAATGGAAGATGTAATAAGAAACCTCACAACTCAAAAAATCCCACGCCCAGATATTATCATGGCAGAATTCTATAAAATATTTCAAAAAGACTTACAACCATTATTACTCAAAATATTCAGAAGGATGCAAACAGAGGGAATTCTCCCAAATTCCTTCTATGAAGCCAGCCAGCATCACTCTAATACTAAAACCAGGCAAATATATAACCAAAAATGAGAACTATAAACCCATCTCATTAATGAAGAAGATGCAAAAATACTCAACAAAACATTTGCCACACACATACACACTCACATCATGATGATCATTTATCATTACCAAGTTGGATTCATACCAGAGATTCAGGGATTGTTCAACATATGAAAATCAATAAATATCATAAAATATATAAATGGACTGAAAGAAAAATACCACATGATCATCTCAATTGATGCAGAAAAAGGCTTTGACAAAATCCAGCATTCCTTCATGCTTAAAGTCCTAGAGGGAATTGGATTGGAAGGATAATTCCTCAATGTAATCAAAGCCATATACAGGAAACCCACAGCCAATATCATCCTAAATGGGGAAATGACAGAAGCATTCCGTTTAAAGGTAGGAACTCAGCAAGGCTGGCCCCTGTCATCACTCCTCTTCAATATAGTGCTTGAAACACTTGCTAGGGCAATAAGGCAAGAAAAGGAAATTAAAGGAGTACTAATTGGAAAAGAGGAAGTCAAGCTATCCCTATTTGCTGATGATATGATTGTTTACTTAAGGGATGCTAAAAACTCCACCAGAAAACTCCTAGAAATGATTAAGAGTTTCAGATAAGTGTCAGGATACAA